>JAVJIF010028325.1:0-49579 GCA_038442645.1 Agave tequilana | reverse complement strand
GACTTTGTGCTTCTCGGATTCTTCAAGGGAACGTAGTACTTGGCCAGCCGAGTCTTCCCCTGTCGATTCTGGAGCAAGATGAAGCGGATCTGCAGTTACAATTTTGAATTTCTGGAATCACAAAGAACAAAAATGAAAAGGAAAAACTAAAAAAAATTGATTTCATCAACAGAGGATTCGATTGAATTGTACCATTGTTGATTCCTGAGGAGGGGGAGAAGGAAGGGAAAGAGGGGAACTCGAGTTTGGATCCGAACAAGAACCAGAGCAGGAATTTTGGAGATCGAGGGGGTTTTTCGCATAAAATCTACTCCGGAGAGAGGAAAATTTTACAAATTTGGACGACTATTTCCACAAGCCTTCTTTACAGGACCGGTTATTATTAGGACCCACCAGGTTGGAACAAAAAGCACTCCTCTGGTTAATATATCCATCATCAAATTGATAAAAACACTTTTTTAAAAAAATCTAAGAAATTATAACACCCAAAAATAAAAATTTAGAGAGAGAGTAGAAGTAGAATTCTTATTGATTTTTGAAGTGTACATTAAAATAAATCATGACCTACTTATAGAAAAACTTTGGGGTACTATGCAGTCACTATGCATGCTTGTGTCATTACTTGCGTCGTCACATAGTAAAATCATTAATACTGCACAGTAAAAGTTGGTAACAATCGTTTCATAACACTCCCTCTTTGTTGTCAACCATGTCTCATTAAAAACCTTACTAGAAAAACTCAGTGGGATAAAACCATAGCGAAGGGAAAAAGAGTACACAATCTCTGTATACGTGTTCTATGCTGTCTCGTTAAAAACCTTACCAGGAAAACTCTGTGGGACAAAACCATAGTAAGGAAAAAAAGAATGCAGCCACGTAAGCTCCCCCTCAAGTTGACATGAGTAGTTTCGCTTCCTAAGTTTCGCATATGTCGCATTCCAATATCACGAATGAGCTTTCTGAGAGTTGTAGTGAGAAATGCATTTGTAAAGAGATTTTCACATTATCACTTGATCGGATATACTGAATATTAATTTCCTTATCCTTTTCAAGTTCTTGGCTGAATGAGAAGAACTTTGGGGGTATATACTTGGTTCGGTCGCTTTTGATGAATTCTTCCTTCATTTGAGCGACACATGCAACATTGTCTTCAAGCAGTACTGTTGGATTTTTGTTGACTGGAAATCGACAAGTTGCTTGGATGTGTTGAGTTACAAACCTTCGCCATACACATTCTCGACTTACTTCATGCAGTGCTATGACTTCAGCATGATTAGAAGAAGTGACAATAAGTGTTTGCTTTTGTGAACGCCAAGAGATCGTTGTACCTCCACATGTGAACACATATCCTGTTTGAGACCTGACTTTATGTGAATCTGACAAGTAATCTGCATCTACATAGCCAATCATTTCTTATTTTGATCCTCTGGAATAAACAAACTAAAATTAGTTGTTTCTCGAAGATAACAAAATACATGTTTAATACCATTCCAATATTTCCGTGTAGGAGATGAGCTAAATCTTACTAATAAAGTAGTAGCAAATGCTATATCTGGTCGGGTACAAGTAGCCAGATACATAAAGGCTCCAATTGCACTTAGATATGGTACTTCAGGACCAAGAAGCTCTTCATTGTCTTCGCGAGGGCGAAATGGATTTTTTTTCACATTCAATGATCTAACAGCCATTGGAGTGCTTAAAGATATGTTTTATCCATGCTAAAACATTTTAAGACCTTTTCATTATAATTTGATTGATGCAAAAAGTATTCTACTTTGAAAGTGCTCAATCTGTAAAACCAATACAATATTTGGTTTCTCTAAAGTCTTTCATTTCAAATTCATTCTTTAAATACATCATTACTTCTAAGACTTCTTTATGAGTCTCAATGATGTTTAAATCATCAACATATACAGCAATGATAATGAATCCGGATGTTGTTTTCTTTATAAAAACACATGAGCATATAGGATTATTCATATATCCTTCTTTTAACAAATACTCGCTTAAGCGATTATATCACATGCGCCCTGATTATTTTAACCCATTTAACGATCTTTGTAATTTGATCGAATATAATTCTTTAGATTTTGAACTTAACGCTTTAGGCATCTTAAATCCTTCAGGGATTTTCATATAAATATCGCTATCAAGCGACCCATATAAATAAGTTGTAACAGCATTCATGAGACGCATTTTTAAAATTTAGAAACTGCTAGGTTGATTAAATATCTAAACGTAATTGCATCCATTACTGGATAATACATTTCTTCATAATCAATTACAGGTCTTTGTAAAAATCTTGAGTAACAAGTCGAGTTTTGTACCTTACAATCTCGTTTTTCTCGTTGCGTTTCGCACAAAAACTTATTTGTATCCTACTAGTCTCACGGCTTCAGGCGTGATGATAATAAGTCCAAATAATTTACGCTTATTAAACGAGTTCAATTCAGCATATATAGCTTCTTTTTATTTTGTCCAATCATGTCCATTTTGACATTCAGTGACGGATCTTGGTTTAGGATCCTCACTTCCGTTAACAATATCACATGCTACGGAATAGGAAAATTATATTTTCCATCTCATTTCGATTCCATAATCCTCCTGTATTGACATAATCAATAGAGATCTCATGATTTTCTATACCTTTAGGATTTTTCATCTCTTGATTTGTCTTATTTTGTGTTTCTTCTGGAACATATTCTTTCACATTGAGGTCATCATGCTTATCTGTTCCTTTTCTTTTTTGAGAATTTTTCTTTGGAAACGATTGGTTTACCACACTTCAGGCGTGTCTTAAACTCATTAGTGACTTCATTCTCGGATTATCCTTTTGGGATTTCAATCTGAGCAGGAATATTTATAGTCGGTATGTATGATTTAGTCACTCTTTTTGTATTGGTGAATGCATCTGGTAATTGATTTGCTATTTCTTGTAAATGCATAATCTTTTGCACTTCTGACTCACATTGTTTTGTGTGAGGATCAAGATGCAATAAAGATGTTTCACTCTATATAATCTCCTTCTTTAGCTGTTTCTTTTCTCCCCCTAATGCTGGAAAAATTGTCTCATTGAAATGGCAATCGGCAAACCCAGCTGTAAAAACATCACCAGTTTTAGGCTCAAGATATCTTATAGTAGAAGGAGATCATAGCCGACATATATTCCCAGTCTTCTTTGATGACCCATCTTTGTACGTTGTGGTGGAGCAATCGGTACATATACCGCACAATAAAAAAATTCTAAGATGAAAAAATTTAGCTCTTGTCCAAATGCTAATTGTAGAAAGGAGTACTCATGATATGCACTTTGTCTGATGCGAATTAATGTTGCAGCATGTAAAATTGCATGACCACATATAGAAATAGGAAGTTTTGTTCTCATTATTAATGATCTAGTAGTAAGCTGGAGGCGCTTAATCAGTGATTTAGCCAAACTATTTTGTATATGTATATGGCAACAGGATGCTCAACAGCTATCCCAATTGACATACAATAATCATTAAAAACCTGAGACATAAACTCACCAGCATTGTCAAGTCTAACTTTCTTGATTGTATAATCAGAAAATTGTGCTCGTAATCTAATTATCTGAGAAAGAAATCTCGCAAATACCACATTGCGAGTTGATAATAAACAAACGTGTGACCATCTACTAGATGCATCTATCAATACCATAAAGTATCGAAATGGTCCACACAGTGGGTGTATAGGCCCACATATATCACTTGGATACGTCAAGAAATGTAGGTGATTCAGTTTTTTTAGTTGGTGATGGTCTCATGATTAATTTTCTTAGAGAACAAGCCTCACATAGAATTTTACTAGTTTGAAGGATCTCTGCCCCTTTAATATAGTCCATGTGAATTTTCAATAATTCTTCGCATCATTATTGAATCAGGATGACCTAAACGGTCATGCCACAGAATTAATGTCTCTGTATCTTTTTTAACTGCCATATGCGACTCTATCACATTTATATATGTGTAATGCAATCCTAAGGAAAGCTTTGGTAGTTTTTCTAATATGTACTTCTTTTCTGATACATAAGTGTAAGATACATATACTTCATATTTTCTTCAGTTGTAGACTGAGTATCATATCCATGAAGATATATAGCATTAAAACTCAACAAATTTCTTTTAGATTTTAGTGAAAACAAAGCGTTTTTATGAAAAATTTTGTTCCATTTGGCATATAAAGCTGGCTTTACCAGTTTCTTCATTCAAGTCTACAGGACCTGATATTGTATTGATAATTGCCTTTATTGGTTTTAAATCGGAGAAGTACCTTTTATGTTTGAGAATAGTATATATTGTACCACTATCGGTATGCAAATTCTCTAGTTTTAGTCTTGACTTCATCATTAGAATAATCCATATCAAGCTTCATGCAAAATAAATCATTTGGTGAGAATAAAATTTTAAACATATTATATAAGTAAAATATTTCATTCAAAGATAAATTTGACAATTACAAATAACAAAACATGGTACAATCATATCTAATTATCACTAGTATCCATAGAATCACGATGGGTTGAAAGATCATCAAAATCATCAGTAAAATCTGAAACATCAAGTTGAATCATTCATAGGATCATGTTCAGTAAAATTCACTTCCTTCTCTTTTCTTTTTAAGGATGCCTTGTATACCTTACAAAGGTGCTCCGGTGTTCGGCACACTCGAGGCCAGTGTCCTTTGGAGCCACATTTATAATAGGAATCTTCAGGACTCTGAAGAGAACTTTCACGAATATTTTTTCCTTTATCATGTCTTTCTACACGATGCTTCTTGTGGATCGCGTTATTTTATGAAGGGTTATAAAAATCACTTCGACCTTGTTCACGGTCACGACCACGGCCACGTCCACGGCCACGACTATGATATCCTCGTCTATAATTTTAGAAAATACAGCATTTGCTTCTGGAAATGCTACTGAACCAGTAGGACGAGACTGATAATTTTGATCAAAAGTTCATTATTCTTCTCTGTCACAAGAAAAGATGAAATTAGTTCAGAATATTTCTTAAAATCACGCAACCTACATTGTTGTTGCAGTGTTATATTAGATGCATGAAATATGGAGCATGAAATATGGAGTAAGTTTTCTCCAGCATTTCTTCATCTGTGATACCACCCCACAGAATTTTATTTAGGATACTATTCTGAACACTGCAGAGTTATAATTGCTGACTTTCTTGAAGTCTTGGAAGCGCAAAACCATTCCATTCATCACGCGTGGCAGGGAGCACAACTTTCTTTTAATGATCAAATCTTTCTTTGAGATTTTTTCATAAGACACTTGGGTCTCTTACTGTGAGATATTCACAGTTTAGACATTCATCAAGATGTCTACGAATAAAGATCGTCGCTTTTGTCTTATCTTGCGACGACGTAGAGTTCATCTCTATTATGGTTTCAGTAAGACTCATTGAATCGAGATGCATTTCTATGTCAGTAACCCAAAATCAAATGATCAAAGTGATGGGTATTCAAAGGACAGTCAATTTTCAAGTCGACTCAATACCATCATGTGAATATTATATGTTTATTACAGTGTAAATATAACTTATTTCAGGTCACAAGTAAGAACTAGGTCCTTTGTGTCCAAAATTGAACGTCGAACCTGGCTCTGATACCAAGAAAACCCTGTCACGCCCCACTTCCCAAAATACGTGGAAATAGAGTCGCGACGAGAGTCGGCGACGTATATACGCGAGGAAAATACCCTTCGTATACATGCTAAGCCTAAAGTAACCTAAATAAGCTATATAATCTTTATGATGACGTGATAACACTACAATATAACATATGAATGGCCACTGATGATAACAGATGAAATAAGAAATGAGAAAAGAAAAGAAATGGTCTTAGGTTTGGATTCTTAGGTTAAGGAAAAATAAGATCAAATAATAATAATAATAATAATACTAATCACATATTAATAACAATAATAATGACATAATAGTAACACTAATAATAATAATTAATAACACCAACAATAATTATAAGTCATAAACCAAGTTAGTTAATAATTAATACAAATATATATTAAGATATTATTATACATTGTTATGTCATGTATTTCAAAATAGAGGTATTACATTCCCTCTCTCTAGATCTAGTTCCCTCCTCTCTCCTCTCCCTTCTGTCTACTATTTCCTCTCTCTTCTTTCTTTCTCTACCCTATCATCTCTCTTTCTCTCTCCTCTCCTGGCTTTCTCTCTCCTCCCTTCCCCTCTCATTGTCGCACTCTCTCTCCCTCTTTCACTTTCTCTCTCCTCTTTCATTCTCTACACATGTGCGCCGTGTGCGTTATATTCTCGGAGATTCCAGACTGTGCATCGTGTTCCACGCTATAGGCGAGTACTTCACTTTATGTTGGGCGAGTTCATTGTTTTATGTTTTGGCAAAGTATTGTATTTCATTGGGTTGTATGAGCTTGTATTGGCATTGAGCATGCGTTGTATTGGTGGGTGGAGATTGGAGTGCATATTGTATTGGTGTGATGCATATACATGTATGTGGCTGAGTGTCAGGGACTTTATATGTAGTAATGCTGTGACAATTGCTTGTATATGTGCCTGTGCTTGTATAGCCACCGGACATAACTGCTTGGCAGTTCTCTTATTTATTATATATATATGTGCGTTAATACTAACACTTGTGCAAGTTGCGGGTATCAGACATGGTCTCCGGGCTTACATTCAGCCTTCAGGCTACATTCAGTTTTTAGACTTAAACCTTACGGGTTTACGCGCTCCACCTGGTAGCGAGCCTAGCGCTCAAGGCTTTATTGCTAGCACCATTCGAGCGTAGCTACATCGTGAGTGTGGCTTTGTCACGTGCATTAACAGAGTGTTCATACGCTGTTTCGCCGTGTGCGTTTAGCTGCGTCATGAATGTTAGCTACGCCGAACGTAATAACGTCTAGGTGCTATACGCTAGTTTCGTCTCAGCTTGCTTAGATCTGCTTGATTGTTATAGCTAAAACTCATTAATATTATAATTATGATTGTGAAGAGTTTGAAATATTTAAATAATATGTTTTCCTCTATCATCTTGCTTGATCTGCTAATTAT
Source organism: Agave tequilana (assembly GCA_038442645.1). Lineage (NCBI taxonomy): Eukaryota > Viridiplantae > Streptophyta > Magnoliopsida > Asparagales > Asparagaceae > Agave > Agave tequilana. Next base: position 42,494 of record JAVJIF010028325.1, on the reverse strand, counting down.
CTTACACTCGACATTATTGTATTCCTGCACTCTTTTCATAGTATTATAATTTTGTGTTTTGTTGTGCTATTGTACTCCACCCTATCACCTGACACCAGATGCACTATCACCTGACATGTGACGTGTGATACTGTATTTAATTACCTCTTATGAATTGCTTGAACTACACTTCATTTGAGATGCGATACTTGACTGGTTAACTATTTAACACCTGCTCCCGTTACATATACAATGATTACGATCATGTACTTCTGACCTCTTGTATCTCCAGATACTCCTGAACCCATGTGCTCCAGTGCCTCTAGGTATATTGGCCCAAAGGTCCATCACTCTAGTTTGATGATGATTAACTCATGTAATTATAATACGAATGATCTTGTGGTTATTTAGTTTCAGATATTTGATCAAGATCTTAGTCGGTGTTTAGCTCCAATGAAAGATTTGAAGTCAAGTTTTGAAGGTAGCACGTGTTGATTCAAGAGCTTGCGCTTCAAGATCGCATCAAGTACTCAAAGAGGAGTCTAGCTCATGGATCAAGTTTGGACCAAGTCAAAATGGAGAAGAAGTTTTTTAAGAGAAGATTTTCAAGACTTGTGTCATGTTTGTAAGTGTTAAGATTTATTTTTAGATAAAATATAAAGAATAGATTAGTTGTGGAATGCTCAAGCATACACACATACACAAAAGTTTGGTTTTCGAAAAATACAATTTTTGTTTTAAGTTTTAAATTCTATGCCTCAAAAATAGTTCACATGTTTGTAATATATGTTGATTTTTTATCACACACATTTGTACTTAAGGTATTTTAATAAACTTATTTTTGTGGATTTTATAAATATTTTATGGAATTTAAGATGTACTTTAAAAAGTTGTTAAAACTGTTTTTGGGCTGCTTGCGGGACCGAAGGCTGAGCCGGTCGACCGAGTGGTCAACCGACGTGCACAAGCCAATGTGACTTAAGCTCGATCGACCGATCAGTCGACCGCAGTAGAGATCGGCCGACCGACCGGTGACCGATTGAGTTTGCAGAGCTCTCGGTTTTCTCGGTCGACCGGGTGGCCGACCGTTCTACTGATCTGCTCGACACCCTTATAGATTTCTAGTTATAACTTTTTATTCTTATATTCAAATTTAAATTGAATTTCAAAGATAACATTTAGAGCTATATTTCTTATTCAATAATTATTTTCTGATTCAAATGCTAAAGATGTCAAATATTGGGTTGAAGTCGTTTTTATTCTGAAAACAGCTTACAGTTTCTGATTTGGTACCTTTCAGTATTTTATTGATAACTTTCTATGCTGAAGTGATATTAAGTTGATTTAAGTTGCATTAGAACAAAGACTTAAAGTTTTACAAATTCATTCTATATACTTGTTTTCAAATTCTAACGTTTTAGGCCTCAAAATGATAATCAAAGTTGACCTATTGTACAAACTGGGTTAGAGGTCGGTCGACCGCCCAGTCAACCGCAGACTCCAACGGTCAGAAATTAGACCATTGGTTGGTCGACCGGGAGTCAACCTACAGGCCATTCTGGCCAGTTTTAGAACCATAATGGCTAGTTTTTCTTGGCCTATAAATATAGGTTTTTTGGTGAGTTTTATACAAGATTTTGAGAAGTGTTTTGGAGCTAGTTTTTCCTATCTTTCACAAAAGTTTTTCAATAAGTTTTTGGACTAAACTTTCATATCAAAAAGAAAGGTTTTCAAGAGTGTTTTTCTTGAGTTTTTAAAAGAGATTTCTTGAGTTTTTCACCACAATATCTATCTAGTTTTTTTCACACAGGCTTGAGCTTTCCATTGTTATATCCATCCTCTAGGATCATTGTTCTGAGAGAGTTTTTTTGTGATCAAGAGAAGTGATCACAAGTGTTTCACCCCTTATATTTGAGCAGTTGTAGAGGTTGCGGCCTTGGCAAGTTTGCGAGTTCGCGTGTGTGTTCTTGTGGGAACAAGTTTGCGGGTCAAGAGTTCTTAAGGGAGCTCATTGTAGGTGTTGCGGTACGAGTGATCTTGCGGGATCGATTATAGTGAAAATCTTTCATAGAGGTGAAGGTGGAGACGTAGAGCAAGTGTGCTCGAACTTCAAAACAAATCTCCCGTATTTGCGATTGCTTATCTCTCTCTCTCACTTGTGTTTATATATCTTGCATGCTTTTATTGTTAACATTCTTATATGTCTGATAAACTTGTGCTCAATTGGATATATGCTTGGGATTGTTTGCTCACACTTGAATTCAACCAAGAGAGTCATAGTGGCACCTCAACTCTTAAGCTAGAGGAATCTTGAGGAGATAGTCTAGAACCCTTCATCGGGAATTTGGTTACACTCTTTGGTTATACTTGGTGTGTTTAGCATAATAGTGTTAGTTTGCATAAATAGTTTTTATTCCGCATTTATTTTGCATTAGATTAGATTGTCACCTATTCAACCCCTCTAAGTGACTTACACAGTGCTCTTGATGGTTGTGATTTGTATATTATATTAGACAGCTTGCACCAGATTTGGAAAAAATTGATGGGTCTTTATTTAGTTTCATGTTTATAATGGCCTTAAAGTGTCGCACAGTCATAATCTTGGATTCTACTTGGAGGCCACCAGGAGTTTCTGTAGGTGTGCTGACACTCTTACTCTCTTTCTCTTTTTCTCTTTCTGGGTTTGCGACAAGCCCCTAGGCCTATTCCCATGGGCGTTGTATTATCCTGCTCCAATTTGGCATACAATAAGTCCCAATACCTAGTGGTATATTCCAGCTCAGTACCGGATAATTCTTGGTCGTTGTCGCAGACAAGTACGTGACCCATATTAAAGATGGTTCGTCGAACCCATCAGTTTCCAAATAACTTACTCTCTAACTTGTAAGTGAAAGTATATGGGACGGGACACATACTGAAACTTACAACTTAGACGAGCCTCAATAATAATAATGTACTAATATAATAATTAGTCGGTGTTTTATCGAATTCGTGTTGTTTTGCAATTCGGGTTGTATACACTCGGATTACGGTGATATGGGATAAAAGTATATATATGAGGTTTTCTTTTTTGGATTATTATTTTGACGTACAAATCTCATGAAGCCGTAAACTGAGTTTGTACAACTGATTTTGCCGTATTTGTTTTTATTAGATTTTGATTCGGATTTAGGTTTTGGGTTTTTTATTCTGATTTCAGGTTTCATAGCTATTACTATTATTATTAATATTATTACTATACCTTTCTAGCCACTTGTGTACTATTCCACTGATCTCCTGCTGTTATTATACTATACACTGCCTAACTCCTGTTACACATTATGTTTGAGCTACTATATTGATCTCCTGAATTTCTTACTTCCCGATCTAGTATTGATTCTATAATTATCATTTCTTTATGCATCTCTGTGTTAATATATTTGGTCACCGAACTTGCTTTCTTTTGATTTTACTTTGCTTCTCTGCTTACTATTTACATTTACTGTTCATTGTCTGCCTACTTGACTTGAGCTCACAATACACTGTAATTTCTGCTACACATGTGCTTGCCTGTGCGCGCCACTTGGCATCATTTTATGTACACACTGGGTTGCTTTCTGACAACCCCTAAACTTACATGTCTAGATTTCGGAGCTTGGATTGTGGACTTCCTACTATTGATCAGAGTTGCGCAGCATAAGCGTGGCAGACCAGTCGTTGCCCTTTTTCTTTCAGCACCTCTTGTTCGGTATATTCCATTGAAAATCAATTAAAGGGGAAAACTTACAAAAAGGTGAAGAGAAATTATAAGTAATAAAAGAAAAACTACAAGTATCTCTTCTGAGATTTTGAGAAAGTGTGCCGATGGAAGTCTGGTCAGTGCGTGACTACTTTGTTCCATTGACGATGTGATCGATGAAGTCTTAAGGAATTCCTTCTCGCTTGATTCTAGAGATTCCTTGAAAGGGGAAGGTCTTAGGGTATTGTTACCCTGAGTTTAGAGAAGTAACTCTCTGAATTTCTTAGAAACAAGAAAAAATTAGCCCTTTTCTCTCTCTTCTGCCTCTTGATCTCTTGATCTTTTGCTTGCTAATCAACCAAGTCTTGTCAGCCAAAATCAGCCCCGAGCTCATCCCAAGAATGAGCTATTTATAGCTCTTGAGGGGTGTAACTGCCCCTAGAATTCAATAAAGACTGATAATAGTCAGTTAGCCTTGCGCCAGAGGTTATTTTGAGCTTCCCGCGAGGCTATAAAGCATCACGAGGAGCTAAATACAAGCCTTCTACGAGGCTAGACAGGTTCGCGCGAGTCTAAAAATGGTCTTTTGACCTGGCTGTCTCCACTTAATGTGGGACAAAGTGGGCGGGTGTACCGCTCAGTTCGAGTAGCATTAACCCCATTAAAGTGGTAGGGTTAACCCACTAACGACTAGGTCAAATGTTGACTTGGCAAGCCCTCTCATAGGGGGTGCATACAGCTTTAAGTGAAGCTGGATTTAACCTCGAGTAAGGCTAGTACAGCTCTCAAGCAAAGTTACAAGAAAGCTTCAAGCGAAGTTATAATTAACTTCAGGCGAAGCTGTAATTAGCTTCAAGCAAAGCTGAAGATTAGCTCTTTGCAGATCTACAAAGAGCTTCAAGTGAAGCTCACAAGAAAAGCTTCAGGCAAAGCTAATATTAGCTTCAAGGTGAAGCTTTAGATTAGCTCTTTTGTAAAGCAGTGAAGAGCTTCAAGCGAAGCTCTCAAGAGAAGCTTTAGGCGAAGCTAATATCTTAGTCCTTCAACAAGGCTATAGAGCTTCAAGCGAAGCTATTCTCTTGGGCCACACTTAGGCTTCTTTACAAGTGATCCTTAGCTTACTATCTGCTTCACTGGATCAGTAAATTTCAAGGCATCACTTGGTCTTTGAGAATCGGTAGAACTTGGTCGTCAGCTTTCCGCATCTTGTCTTTTGTAATTGTCAACAAGTTTGGATGTCGTTCGGACCAGTTGAAGTACTACCTGGAGAGTTTGGCTTTCGAAGTGTCAATAAAATACCCTTCAAAGTTTTATAAATTTGTAATGGGATGGTTCAGATTTCAAAATACTATGAATTGCTTTGATTGTTGCAGAAAAGACTACGGATATGTGGATTTTAGCTTCGTCTTTATGGTTGAACTCAGTTTCGCCTTCATGGCTGAACTTCAGTAGGTGAAGCTATCTGAGCTCTAGCTTCGCCTCTAAGCTGGAATAGCATCACCTTTGGGCTGAATTAGGCTCGCCTCTGGGATAGTCTCGCCTTTGGGCTTTTCAAGATAACTTCGCTTTCAAAGTGAAGTTGATTTGTCAGCGCCGCTTCAGCGCTAGCCTCGCATGCGCTATGGGGGAGGGTTGTAACGCCCCGATCCGGTGGGTACGGAGACGTTATTGCGACGTATATACGCAGGTCAGAAATACCCTCACGTATATACGCTAAGCATCAGTACAGGCAAGAATCAGAGTACGGAAGCACGTGACGCATTATACATTCCAACATATGAGTACAATTACAAAGTTATCAACAGATGTGACACAATATTATAAGAATATTACATCACTAATATGGCGCAAATGCGAGAATACAAGGGATGTACAAGTATGAATAGTATAAAAAGAGGCTCAGAGTCATAACAGGAAAACTCTAGAGCCGAGCAGGGAGCCTAGAAGGATGGGGCTCTGGACGGTCTGCTGGGGATCCACGCTTCAGCTACGCCACTTGATCAGCAACTGGGAGAATTCACACGCTCTAAGCTCCAAAACCTGGACATGAGCAGAGGAGTCAGAACTCCCCGGCGAGTGGTGATGTGAAAGCCAGATGGCGTGCTGAGATAAGCACATGTGTATCAATAAATCCAAGTCATAAATATACATTGAAAACCGTGTCGTGATATACAACAATTGATATCAAGCAGGGAATACTCATGATATGATAAGATAAGAGCAGGAGACTGATGGAATAGAAAACAAGTGGTAAACCAGGATGTGAACAGGTATAGTATAATAATCATAAAACTGAAAATATGAAGCAAAACCTGATACAATCAACCATGGCAAAGCATACTCCGGATTCATAGCTGGCATCTTTTTTATTATTATTTGTCTTACCCCGATATCTAGATATGTGAACTAGCGTCCCAGCGCACATATATTCACATCTGAGTAAAGTAAGGTTGTTATTGGAAACCAACGGGGGTATCAATGAATAATGTTTACAGTGGGTCCCGTACATACCCGAGACCACAGTCCAGGATTGTTCCGTTGCTAGTGGACGGAACCTGCCGCAAGGTAATCAGGAGGGTCTTATAGGATGCCCTTTATCAAGATAGTACCAGGAATGAGGGAGCCAGCGCTCCCCTCAGTCGCCTGGAGGCCCACAGGTCAGACCGGAAGTTTTTGTTGCAAACATACCTAGTACCACTGTAAACACGAACATATATTGATAGCCGCAAGTTTCCCCCAACCCGATGCAAGTTGTTCCTTTTTTATGATTTATTATGTAATTATCAATTTACGGGAATAGCAGGTACAAGACATGATCAGGAATTCAGGAGTACATGAGTACTATAAATTCAGGTCACTGTATGTATATAATACAAGATAATAAGTACAAGATTCAAGTCACTATATGCAATACAGGATAACAAGTATAGTATTCCCGTAAATGTGATAGTCACAGATCAAGCATTAGTATTTCAGGAGGCAAGTGATAAGTCATGTCATAGCAAGAAGCAGGTGTCAGTAGTAGCATGTCGGGTGTCACGTGATAACATATCATGAGAGTGATACAAACAGGTGTCCAGTATTAGCATGTAGATGGTAAGTATCAAGTAATAGCATGTCAAGTGTTAATATATCAAGCATGTACTTGGCAAGTGACAGAATAATAGTTGAGCACAATCAAGCAGAGCTGAGCAAACTAGAGCGAAGCTAATGTACAACACTAAATGCTACGGCGTGGTTATCACTCACAACGTAGCTAGACATACGTATCGCAGCAAGCGTATGAACGCTATACTATACTCGAATGGAGTAAGCGGTAAGTGTTGACGCTAGGTCCGCCTACCAAGCGTAGCATAGAGAAAGTTCAGAGGACTTTAAACCTCAAAGGTTGTACCCAGTGGTTAGGATACTTGCAGAGAAGGTGTTAGTTTCAGATACAAATACATAAGACAATCAAGTCGATCCGACGAAGCGGAAACTCAAGAGGAAAGAGAGAACACTCGCCTAAATCTTTAGAAAACACAGTGAAATCCCTGATCTCTGAAATTTAGGTAATAAACACGTAATGCGTTAAAGAGAAAGTGATAGAGAGAAGAAAATCAAGAGAGAGAAAGAGAATGAGAGAGGAGAGTGAAAGAGAATGAGAGAAGAGAGAGAAAGAGAGAGCTAGAGAGAGAAGTCCATATAGAGAGAGTGCAGTGGGAGAGAGAATACAAGGAGAGAGAGAGTGTACATGGAAATGCAGTGTTGAGAGTGAGACGCGGGATCGCAGACGCGAAGTCGCGTCGCGTAGATGCCACAAACGCGAGATACGAGACCCGTGTTTAAGCTATAACACAAGAAGAACGCGGATGCGGACATGGGTTCCGCGTCGTGTTAACATGAGAAGAACACAGACGCGGGCATGAGCTCCGTGTCGCATTGACACGAGAAGGACACAGACGCGGGCATGAGCTCCGCATCGCGTCGATACAAGAACGCGGAGGCCGCGTTATACAAATGTCAAGAACGCGAAGATTCACGTTAAGGAATTGCCTAGACGCGGGGTGAACTCCGCGTCTAGCAATTCACAAGAGAAATAGAGTGACAGAGAAATGAGAGAGTAAGAGACGCATGGATAGGGAAAAGTGAGACGCATGGAAGGAGGGAAAAACAGAGAAGAAAAGGAAAAGGAAAAGGAAAGGAAAGGAAAAAGAAAGGAAAGAAAGAAAGAAGGAGAAAGAAAGAAAGAAAGAAAGGAAAGAAAGAAAGAAGAAGGGAAGGGGGATGGTCGGCCATGGCCGGCGGTCGCCGGCGGCGGCCGGAGTTGACTGGAGAAGGTGGCCAAAGCTTCAAGCCCAAGCAAATTATGGGGTGCAAGTGTAGTTAAAATGGGAAAAATGGAGTTTTGCAAAAGGGGTTTCGGAGAGCAATGTTATAGCTCGTTAGAAAGAGCTCTCTGAGGGGAGGAAGATGGCGTAGTTGGTGGTGGCCAAGGTGGTGTAGGTGGTGGTGGATATGGTGGTGAAGTTTTGGAGGTTAATGGGTTTCTTGGTGGAAAAGAGGAAGAAGAAGATGGTGGAGATGGTGTTGTTGTGTTGGAATGGTGGAGGAGATCGAGGAGAGAAAGGTGGAGGAGTTGGTGGTGAAGGTGGTGGAGATGGATGGGAGAGTGGCCGGCCAAGGAGGGAGGCACAGTGACTTTGGGGCTGCCATTTCGTTTGCTGTTGGCTAGAAATGGAGAAGGAAGAAAGGAAAAAAATGAAAGAGAGAAAAAGGGGAGGTATATAGTTTTGATTATTACAACTTTGCCATCCCCATAAATGAGTTGCGTCTCTTTTAAAAAAGGTGAGTCGCGTCCTCATTCAATGAGACTCGCGTCTGGCAATTTCTCAGACGCGAGGATGAAACTCACGTCCAGGGAAAAACGCGAATGATGCGTTTAACAGAAAGGACAAAAGTCGTAATAACTTGGTCAGAGCTGACTTGAAAGGCATTAAATGCAGAACGAAAATGAATCTCTACATTTATTGATCGAATCTAGATTTGGTGAGACTCGCGTCTGAGGAAGGAGAGAGAAAATGAGAGGAATATAAATATAATATCTGGATATATTCCGCTATCTGGGGAAAAATACTGAAAACTTTGAAAACGCCCGAAAATTAATTAGCTCGAAAAGCTTCCCAAAAATTCTCAAAAATAATAAATATTATTTTAAAATATTTGGTGAAATAAATTTTTAGAAATTTAATCCCATTTTTAAAATAAAAATCCTGAAGTCCACCGTCGATACCGATCTACATAGTGTCGGCCGGATTTTGATAAAATCTGAAAAATCTCAGAAAATGCCTGAAAGGAGAAAATATAATTCTAAGAAGAAATATGAAAGTAGAATTCAGAAATTTGATTCCAATTGTAAATTAAAATTCTTGGAATCAACCAGTGATACTGGCTGATACCAAATCTAGTGGAATTTTGATAAATTTAGAAAAATAACAAAAAAAGTATTTAAATAAAAAAATGTGATTTTAAGAAGTTATGGAAAATATATTTTTAGAATTCATCTCCTTTTGTAAATTAAAAATTTGAGAATCGAGCAGCGGTATTGGTCGACCCCGGTTTTGAAGATTTATAACTTAATTCAGAAAAATTTCAGAAAATCATGAAAAATCTAGAATATTGAAAAACGATATTTGAAACTGAAATCGATTAAATCAAAATAGAAAAAAGACCAAATCGAGTAATACTCTAGGATCGGGTTCCCGGTTCAGACTAGGGCTGACTCCGAGTTACCGAATCCAGATCCAAGGCAAAACGATCATATAAATATCTCATAATATAAAATAAATACAGGAAGTAAATTAAAAAATAAGATAAAAAATATGAATACGCAACTAAGTACGTATTCTAAGAGCGGGGTGTTACAAGGGTACTCCCTTTCTCGAGGCTAAGCAGCCCCGCCTTCATTATGATGGAGATTACTCCCTTCTTCGAGGCTAAATGACCTCACCTTTATTATGAGACAGGTTACTCCCTTTTCCTAGGCTAAGCAGCCTCGCCTTCATTATGAGAAAGATTACTCCTTTTTTCAAGGCTAAGCACTCAAGTGATTTAGCCTCGCTGGCGCTTCAAAATTTGAAGCGACAGAGGCGAGGTTAAGCAATGAGCCTATAAATAGGACCTTTATAGTCCTTCTCTAGAGAAATATTTTCTCTTTTCAATGAGTCTTCAACAGAACTCTATCTTCCTCCTTGCTGACTTTTAAAAACACCAGGGTCTTCACCCTGTTCATTTCTCCAAAATCGAGATCCATGGCATCTTTACACCGTCCAGGCAAGGAGGCGAGGCCCCTGAGGCAATAGAGACCTTCACTCTGGTTGTTACCCGACCTATAGCCGGTAAGTTTCGGCTGTTCAGAAACTCCACAAATTAAATGGTGACTTTGGGCAGTTTATCTCCCTAAATTTTAGCTTTACCAGCTATTTTAGGGATTGAATTCCCTTGATCTTCGCATGTGGTGAATTTGAAACCAACAAAAAAGTTTTTAGCCTTTTTCATGCTTCTTGGCGAAGCTTAAGACCTGCCTGATCAGGCGAAACTAATCTTGCCATCTAGGCGAGGCTAAGCCTTGGTGTTTTTAAGGTCAAGTTAACCTTGCCGTATAGGCGAGGTCATGTCTTGGCCTTTTTAAGGACAGGCTAATCTTGCCATATAGGCGAGGCTGTGCCTTGGCCTTTCTAAGGCTGGGCTAACCTTGCCATATAGATGAGGCGAGACCTTGTCGTATAGACGAAGCTCTGCCTTGGCCTTTCTAAGGCTAGGCTAGCCTTGCCATATAGGCAAGACTATGCCTTGGCCTTTTTAAGGCTCAGCTAGCTTAGTCATGTCAGTAAGGCTATGCCTTGGCCTTTTTTAAGGCTCAGCTAGCTTAGTCATGTAAGTGAGGTTATGTCTTTAGCCTTTCTCAAGGCATAAGTGACTTTCAAGTTTCAAGTGAAGCTTAACCCTTCAGGACTTTTAGCATTTTGCCTCTGTGTAGTGCGAAGCTTGACCTAAGAACGAAACTGGGTCTGGGTCAACTTTATTCAGGGAGCGGAGCACTTCCTCTCTTGTCTGGGGTAACACGTTCACTCTTCTTTATTTTGCAGTGCATTATACTCTCAATCTCTTCGACTTGGCGACGAGGGTGGACGGAAGTTTGAATTATATTTTCAAGTTCAGGCATTACTTATTAGTGGGAAGAGCAGATTGAAGCAGAAGGCACTAATTCCAGGAGGAGACCAACATGCATTTTGCATCATCGTTTCCACAACCATGCTCAATGACGATGATAGTATCATATTCAGCAGGCTAAATCTTGTGTTCAGAATTACCACACCAGGCATCGGCCGACAATTGCTTATTCAAAATGGCCCACTCAGTTGAAAACTTGTATTTTTGTGCTCAACGTGCATGGAGAACTGCGCCATTGCTTCCACCAATATTTCTCTTTTGCTGGGTCTCCGCACAAGACACTTGAAGGTCACAAGAAAGGGGATGTCACCAGTAAAGTCTCGAATTCTCCCTTCACCAAACTTGTTCAAAGAAGTGACAACGATGGAGAACCCATGCTGGATGACTTTCTGATGACAAAATCTCTTACTAAGCGAAGAATTATCGCCTTGTGACAGGGAGGCTTTTCGTGTCCAGTTGGTCTGGTGGAATTAGAATATCCCACTGCATTTTGACTTCGAGAAACGCCATTGTTTTCAAAAAGAAAGAATGGAAGATCTACTGTTCTGGATGTAGAGCAACAAGTCGCCTGTTTTTGAAGTATAAATTGTATGAGAGACAATCTTGATGTATCATCAATGTATCTTCCTTTTTGAATCAATAAAATATTTGTCTTTGACTCATTTACTCTTCTCCATTCTTCTTCTGCATTCGCTTGTTTAATTACCCATAAGTAATATAAGTCTCCCGTAGAGGAGAACTTAGTATGCAAGTTCTTTTGAAAAACCTAAAAAGGGTGAAATTTACCAAGATGAATTTCTGAAGAAAATACAAATTCGACTGAAATTATTCAGAGGTTAAGAACATAATAAAGTTAGTCAAATATAAAAATTCACTAGGGATTAAAAAAGGGTAGATTTAGGAATCTGTTAGGAACTACTAGATCCAAAAAGTCAGTTCAAAGATGACAAACTGGACATAACTGATTAGGAATCGTCAGACATTAGATATTTGTCGTTCAGAGGAGGTGAATTGAACATGACGATAAAGAAGGGTGAAATTGGGTAATTATCAGTTCAGAGGTGACAAACTAGACATAACTGATTAGAAATCATCAGACATGAGATTTTATCGATCAGAGGTGGTGAATTGAACATAACAACAAAGAAGGGTGAAATTGGGTAATCATTGGTTCAGAGGTGACGAATTGGACATAAATAATTAGAGATTACCAAACGCGGAGTGTTTACTGTCTAGAGGCGATCAACTGGATATAACAGTAAACAAAAAAGGGAGACTTGACTATCTATCGGTTCAGAGGTGGTGGACTGGATATGACCGATTGAGAAGCCACTAAGCTCAGGATTTTGCCATTCAGAGGTGATAAACTGGACATGATGATAAAATGAAGGTGAACTTGATTTTAGGGACTCGTCTATTCAGAGGTAGTTAACTGGACATGATTAAGTAAGACACACTAAATTCTGAATTTGCCGCCAGAGGTAGTCGTATTAACTTAGCAATTAGCTCACTGGGGACTACAAATGTGAATTGGATCTTGGCAACCATTTGGTTCAGAGGTAGTTTAGACATGACCAACTAAGAGACACCGGACTCACAATTCGCTATTCAGAGATAGTTAAATTAACTTGACAGTAAGAACTCCCAACCCTGAAGGGGAAAGGAGAACAAGATTATATACTCATCTGTTTAGAGGTGACTGACTGGACATGACAGTTAGAGTACCATAAAAGGGAAGAGATTTAGGCACCCATCGGTTCAGAGGTAATATAGACATAACTAATTGGGAGTTATTAGACTCAGAACCCTGTCGTTAAGAGGTGGCGAACTGGACATAATGACAAAAGAGTAGTCCCTACTGGATTGAAAGATGAGACTTGACTATCTGTCGGTTCATAGGTAATATGGACATAACCGATTGATAAATCTCCAAGCTCAGAATTTCTACTATTCATAGGTGATAAGCTGAACATGACAGTAAGACTGAGTTATTCCACTAGGGAATGTGATTTGATTTTAAATTCCGTGGGAACAATGGTATTTCCCTAGGGAATCATTTTTAAATGAAATTGTCAGAGCTATAATGTTAACATGACAACCGAAAAGTCCACTGGAGACTGAAAAAGATAATAATAGACTTTGAAGGGAGTCTATTAGAAACTCACTGGGGAGTTAGAAAAAAGAATCCTACAAGAGGTTATAGAGAGTTATCGTTCTCTAAGATGTCAGAGGTAATCGTTAACGTAACATAAAGAACTCTACGGGAATTCGATAGGGAGATGATTATTTCCTGAAAAGTTGTTAGAGGTAAACATTAACATAACAACCAAATTTCTTATTGGGGAATTAAAAGAAGATTTGTCCGAATTGATTATGACAACTTCTCCGCTTGGGGATTTGTAAAAGTAACTTGTCAGAGGTTTGATGTTAACTTGATAAAGATTATTTACTATTAGAGGTGTTTGAACATAACAATAATTTGAGTGGACCATCATTTTATTGAAGAGAATGGCAAGTGGAGTTTGATCTGCTGGAGATATTAGCAGAATCTGCCGGAGATATTAGCAGAATCTGCCAGGGATATTCAAAGGTTTTACTGTCAGTGGTTTAATGTTAACATGACATGCTTGATCTGTAGTTCATTTTACTGAAAAAATAATTACAGTTTGATGTGGACCTATCATTTCATGAACGGAAATTGGCAAGAAACTCTAGTGGAATTGACCGTTCTCTGTAAAATATAAGAAAATTGCTAAAGAATTCCGCCAGAGAATAGGAAACAGTGTTCCCAAAATTCATTTGGGGAATCGATCCTGCTGGGGAAAAGGAAAATAATACTCCTAAAATGAAGGAAAAGTCAGAGGTGAAAACTTTAACATAACTTATTTGCCTTGTGGATCTACCATTTTATGGAAGGGAATTGGTAGAGAATTCTGAAGGAATCAAATGGGATCAGCTCCTTAGGATTTTTAGCAAATCCTCAGTTATTAACGGATTTGGTAAGCCTTTACCAACTGCCGTTTGAGTTGGGCAAGCCATGTTATTTCCCTCAGCATGATAAGTTGTCGAGGACTTTGTATTGGGCTTAAAAAAGCCAACTTTATCCTTTATCCATAGCTTAGGATTGTTTTGTTGCTTTATGTAACTCGGCGGGGATGTCAGTTAGCAACTAACGTTCCTCATGGAATCTTTTCTTGACACCGTGCAGTGTTATCTCTTGATGTTTGATCAGTTTGACTTCAAAAGGATCCCCAATGATCAGAGGTATAATGTTAACTTGATCAGGGATGATATTTCTTCAGCAATTTGCCATTGATTGGCATCATAAGCATGTCACTGTTTGGATTGGACAGGCGATATGCTCCATTTGAGTAGACTATCTCTACTATAAATGGTCCGTCCTATTTAGGTCAGAATTTGCCTTTGGACTTGTGTGTTATGACTATAAGTTGTCTGACAGTTAAGACCAAATCTCCTTTCTAAAAAATTCTCTCTTTGACCTTTTTATTGAAGGCCTTTGAGATTCGAGCTTGGTGAAACTCAATATGTTGTTGAGCATGTAACCGCTTCTCTTCTACCGCTTTAAGCTCTTGGAAATGTAACCGATGGTTATCTTCATCAGCCATCTTGTTTGCCAAAGCAAGACGAAGTAATGGTATTTGAATCTCCAAGGGTATAACTGCTTCACATCCGTATACCAGAGAAAAAAGTGTATTGCATGTTGGGGTTCAGACCGTAGTTCGATAGACCCAAAGACATTCACTTAGCTTCTCATTCTAATCTCGTTTGCTTGCAGAGACGAACTTTTGAGGAGCTTGATGATCGTTTTGTTGAATGCTTCTGCTAACCCGTTGGTGGCAGGGTTTTAGCAGTTGAAGCCGTATTCTGAATCTGGTACTTGTCGCATAACCGGTAGAATGTTTGACTTGCGAATTGGGGACCATTATTATGGATGATTCATCTGGGCACACCAAATTGGTAGATGACATGATATTTGATGAAGTTAACCACATTGGTGATTTTAACTTTAGCGAGTGGGACAACCTCTGCCCACTCTGAGAAGTAATCAGTTATCATAAGGATGAACCAATGACCTGTAACTGACGGAGGACTGACTGTGTAAATCTCCTAGAGATGGGTGAATAGGTGATGGTTATAGGTTTATGACAAATAACGCAGAATAAAACAATTACAAGCTAACTAGTAATAAGCAATTACAATACAAGAGATATTTGCAATAAAGTAAGCAATAGTAGCATGAAAGAATAGAGAGAGTTGAGTTAAGAGATACAGAGAAAGCAATCGCAAACGCAAGGATGTGTTTCGAGCTTCGAGCTACCGCGCTATATCTCCGCCTTCACCACATTGAAGAATTTCTACTAAATCGATCACATCAGATCGCCAACCCTTATAAGTTCTTGCAAAAACTCAACGGACCCGCAAGTCTTTCTCATCGTGCCGCAACACCTACACTCGAGCTCACTAGCTCATTTGAGGCCGCAACCTCTACAACTTCATAAATACAAGAAATTGGTAATCTTCTTCTTGATCATAAAAGCTCACAAACACAATCCTATAATCAAGTTGGAGTAGATGAAGCTCTTTAAGATTGTGTGGTGAGAAAAGCTTGCAGAGATATGAAGGAAAGCTCAAACAAAAATAAAGATGTGAACTTTTTGGCTCAATATGAAAATCTTCTGAGAAAAAGAATTTTGATCACAAAAACTTGCTCTAGTGTGTTCTAAAATTGTTGTTAGGATTTTTATACAGTCCCTCTATTTATAAGAGATGAAAACAAGTAGAGAAAATCCAATATGACCGTTGGAGATAGACCCAGAAAAGACAAAATAGAAACTAACCATTGGGAAAAAATCCTCAGAAAATCCTTCTGTTGGTCGACCGTCAACGGTCAACAATCTGACCGTTGGGGTTAGTGGTTGACCGCCCGGTCGATTGAGTAACCCAAACAGAGAGCACAGCTCACCAACGATTGACCGGTCGGTCGACCGTGACCCAACAGAGACAAAATGTGTCTCAGTCGGTTGACTGGTCTGTCGACCGAAGTGTATACCAATGCAAGTTAAATCTTGTGCAAAAATGGTCGACCGCTCGGTCGACTGACAGAGAAATTTACCTCTTCCATTGGTTAATTGTTCGGTCGACTTACAGAGCAAATTAACTCTGTCAACAGTCGACCGGTCGGTCGACCGACTCAGGGCCAAAGTCAGAGTTTTGAAAATATTTGAAGTCCATCTCTTTTTCCACAAAGTGTATTTTGATCACAAATACAAAATAGAGTTCTTGTATCACAATAAGTCTAGTGTGTGGTTTGAGATCATCGCAAAAGCTAAGTAGAACTAGATTTTGTGAAAATTACTTTTCTAAATGAAAAACCGTTTTATGAAACCCATTTTTGAAAACTAAATAGAAAAACATGTTAAGGTTTTTTCAAAAACATTTAGAGATAGTAATGAAATGTGTGTGCGTGTGTGTGAATCTCAAGAGCTATCAAACTCACTCCCTTGGTTTAGCAAGACTATATATCTTATGCTAAAGATACAAAAGGTAGACATCTTCTATAGCCTTTACTTCTTTGCGATCTTGATCCTAGAGCTTGGTGAATCACATGTATATATCTTCTTGGTGCTTAGGTTTTTTGATCATCATCTTTATGACTCCAAAATGATGTGAGTCTTATTGAAGAAGCCAAATGCAATAATGAAAATTCTGAAACTTATTTAGATGAATTGTTAGAAAACATAACTTCATATGCTTTGTTATCATCAAAACTAGGGCAAATGGTCTTTTGGCCAACAATCTCTTCCTTTTTGATGATGACAAAACAAATGGAGTTATTATAAATAAATAGGAAGGAGACTTCAAGCGAACATCCTCCTAAACACATGCAAATTTATCGTTTAAGCAAAATGCAACATCTAAAGCATATGTATATGATGTTACAATGTAAGCACTATGCATCTCATTTATGCATATAGGAATACAGAAATACAAGTAGTATGCACAAATGACTTCCTCTAACCTCCAATTCCGCCATCCTTCAAAATAAGTGGGGTTGGAAGATGATCATAAAAACATGGTACACATAATAGAAATAAACAAACCACATACCACAACCACACAAAGCAAAAAGATATGGAAATCAAAACTAACAGCACAAGATATCATATATATCATAATCCAGAACACATGTCCATGCCATAGTCCAAAATATCAAAGTACTACATGTCCATAAAAGAGTACCAAATACATAGAGTTCTAAAATAAAACATAAAACAAAAAATATCATCACTCTCCATCACTAACCAATTGTAAATCACCTAGAGGGGGTTAATAGGTGATGGCTGTAGGTTTATGGAAAACAATGCGGTACTAGTTAATTAGCAATAAGCAGTTATAACACAAGAGATAGTAGCATGCAAGAATAGAGAGAGTTGAGTTAAGAGATAAAGAGAAAACAATCACAAACGTAAGGATGCGTTTCGAGGTTCGAGCCACCGCTCTACTTCCCCGTCTTCACCGCAAGGAAGGATTTTTACTAAATTGATCCTGCGAGATCGCCAACCCTTACAAGTTCCGCAAGAACTCAATGGACCCACAAATCCCTCTCTTGGTGCCGTAATACCTACAGTCGAGCTCACTAACTCACTTGAGGTCGCAACCTCTACAACTTCACAAATACAAGAAATTGGTGATCTTCTTCTTAATCACAAAAGCTCACAAACATAATCTTATAACCAAGTTAGAGTAGATGAAGATCTTTGAGATTGTTTGGTAAGAAAAGCTTGTAGAGATATGAAGGAAATCTCAAACAAAAAAAATGTGGACTTTTGGCTCAATATGAAAAACTTTTGAGAAAAAGGATTTTGATCACAAAAACTTACTCTAGTGTCTTCTAAAATTGTTGTTTGCTTTTTTCTACAGTCCCTCTATTTATAGGGGATGAAAACAAGTAGATAAAATCTAATATGGTCGTTGGTGATAGACTCAGAAAAGACACAACAGAAACTAGCCTTTGGAAAAAAAATCCTCAGAAAATCCTTCTGTCGGTCGACCAGCCGGTTGACTGCGAACGATAAAAAAATTAACCGTTAGGGTTAGTGGTCGACCGTCTGATTGACCGAGTAACCAAACAGAGAGCGCCACTCTCCAACAGTCAACCGGTCAGTCGATCGTGACCCAACAGAGACAAAATGTGTCTCAGCCTGTCGACCGGTCGGTCAACTGGAGTGCACACCAATGCAAGTTAAATCTTGTGCAAAAATGGTCGACTGCTCGGTCGACCGACAGAACAATTTAGCTCTTTCATCGTGGTCGACCGATAGAGCAAATTAACCCTGTCAACGGTCGACCGGTCGGTCAACCAACTCAAGGCGAAAGTCAGAATTTTGAAATTTTTTTGAAGTCCATCTCTTTTTCAACAAAGTGTATTTTGATCATAAATACAAAATAGAGTTCTTGTATCACAATAGGTCCAGTGTGTGATCTGATATTATCACAAAAACTAAGTAAACTATATTTTGTGAAAATTACTTTTCTAAATGAAAAACTGTTTTTTCGAAACCCATTTTTGAAAACTAAATAGAAAAACATGTTGAAGTGTTTTTAAAAACAATTAGAAATAGAAATGAAATGTGTTTGTGCATGTGTGTGAATCTCAAGAGCTATCAAAGTCACTCTCTTGGTTTTAACTAGACTATAAATCTTGTACTAAAGATACAAAATGTAGAAATCTTTTATAGTCCTTACTTCTTTGCGATCTTGATCCTTGAGCTTGGTGAATCACATGTATATATCTTGTTGGTGCTTAGGCACTTCGATCGTCATCTTTATGGCTTCAAAATGGTGTGAGTTTTATTGAAGAAGCCAAATGTAATAATGAAAATCTTGAAACTTATTTAGATGAAATTGTTAGAAAACTTAACTTCATATGTTTTGTTATCATCAACACTAGGGCAAATGGCCTTTGGGCCAACAAATTGGTCCTATTATATCAATTCTCCAAGCTTCGAATGGCCATGCTGCGACTGTGGGATGGAACAGTTCTGGGTTTGGTTTATAAAATCTGCATGGATTTAACAAGCCTTACACCTTTTGAGTATTTGACTGCATCGGCGATCATAGTCGGTTAATAATAGCAAAGTTGGTGCAATCGATCCTTGAGCCTCGGACCTGGTTGATGAGCTATACATATGTCATCATGAGCCTCTTTGATTACTTCTTGTGCCTCTGAATTGGATAAACAACGAAGGAGTATACCGTCATATGAACGGTTGGTATAGCGTTTTTACTACTGCATCGTAGTAGAATCGAGTAAACCTTTGTCGAACAGACCATTTCCCTAGGATCATCGAGTAATATGTCGTGCAAGGCATAGTCAATGATTGGGAATCACCAGACCATTAGTTCGATATTTGTCGAGGTTGTGTGAACTTCGCTAACCTCTAAATCGTATTTCGGACAGAAGAGATGATGGGTGGCCACCGTCAGATGGTAATTAGTATCAACAGGTAAATTCAGTGTAGCTGCTAGTACTGCTAGAGCATTTGCCTTTAGATTTGCCATCAAAGAATAGCTGCCATACATCATCACCTGAAGTCATATTGGCTTCGATAACTTCGTCTGGAATATCTTCATGTAGTTTTGAAGTTTTTGAAATTGGATGAGCTGCTAAAAATTCTGCAAGGGCTTGACCCTTGATGGCCTTATGGGGTATGAAGGTCATATCATATTGGGGCAGCATTATGGCCTAATTAGCCAACCTAGAGTTCAGGAAACTTGACTTCATCATAAGGATCCGAAGAGGATTGACTCTTGAAATGACATGAATAGTCTGCCCGACCAAGTAATATCACATCTACTGGATAACGAAGACAAGAGCAAGGTACTCCTTTTCGACTAGGATGTAGCTACTTTTTGCTCCAATCAAGGTTCTGCTGAGATAATAGATAGCTTGCTCGGCACCTTCATCATTCTTCTGCGTGAGTAGAGCCCTAAAGATGTTCCATGGCTCTTACATAAAGTAAGAATGGTTTTCCCGAAACAAGAGATGCCAGGACCGGAGGCTTAGTGAGGTATGCTTTGATATTCTCAAAAGCTTTTTGATAAGCATCATCCCAGACAAAAGATACGCCCTTCTTCATTAGTCGCATAAATGGTTGACAGCGACCTGATAGGTTTACGATAAATTTACGGATATAAGCCAGCCTGCCTTGAAGGCCTCTGAGTTTTTGAGATTCTTTGGAGGGTGCATATCTTGAATGGTTTTGATCTTGTTGGGATCAAGAAGAATTTCTTTGGACGTGATAATGAATCCCAGGAACTTGCCACTTAATATTTCCAAGAAAGACTTTGTCGGGTTCATCTTCAGCTGGTAAGCCCGCATGAGATCGAACATTGTTCTCAAATCATGGAGATGGTTGTTCTTGTCACGACTTTTGATTGTAATGTCGTTAACATAACACTCCACTTTCTTTCATAGGTGATCACAGAAGATCATACTCATTGTACGTTGGTAGGTGGAACCGCATTCTTAAAGCCAAACGGCATAACCATAGAGCAAAACACACCCAATGATGTTCGAAATGATGTATGTTTTTCATCATCTGGTACATCTTGATTTGGTTATACCCTGATAATCCATACATAAAGGATATCCTATCGAAACCACATGTGTTATCAATCATAACATCCATGATAGGTAACAAAAATTCATTTTTAGGGTAGACTATATTAAGATCACGGAAGTCAATATAGACTCGAATCTTTTCGTTCTTTTTAAGGACGGCTACAATATAAGCAACCCAGCCTGAGTGATATTTCTCTCGGATGAAGCCACATTCGATGAGTTTCTGGACCTCAGCTTCGATTGCCTCCATAATATCAGGTTGAAAGCGTCGCTGCTGTTGTTTGACTGACTTAGCATCTGATTGATATTGAGATGATGCATAACCACCTGAGAGTCAAGACTAGTTATGTCTTCATAGCTCCAAACAAAGACATCTATATACTCTTTTATCATGGATATAAGGTCCTGCTTCTCTGTCGGTGACAAACTTTTACTTATAAAGATGTGCTTCAGGTCACCAATATCAATTTGGATTACTTTATGTTCTGGACGAGGGTTGTATTGTTCAAAATGTTTCTCCCATTGAAGATCAAGTTGTTAAACCCATGGATCAGTGTCAAATGGCTCGATGTCCTCTTCTGGTTCCATCTAACTGGTTAATGCCATGTTGACGAAGAGTATCTTGAAGGCAACTCCCATACTTACGTTAGATTCCCAATCCAATGAGTTTAAAGAATGTAATGGTAGAGGCTTTTCAGATTCTGAATCAGATTGAACGGATGGAGTAATGTACCCCAGCCCCCTGCTAGTTTGATTGTAGTAGTTGGCACGTTTTCCTTTCGGTACGAAAGGTTGTAGAGAGACGCGTCATCCCTTTCCAAAATTCAGGCCTTCACCATGATGTAAGTTGTATCCCATTTCTTTCATCATACGGTGTGCTGACCGTGCATAGTGAAAGAATTACAAGGGCTCCAGGTCTTCATCCGAATCATTGGGTGTAGTAACCCAATGTCAGAGTTTGCCAAATATGATTGGCAATTGATCTTCCTTAGAAGATGGAACTATAAATACAGGCCCCATCATTCTCTTCTATATACATGCATGCTGTTGACATAGGTAGGGGCATGTGTAGATGACTCATGTCAAGAAGGCTATTTACATCATCGCAGCACAAGGAATAATCGAAATTGACATTTTCATTAAGGACCCATTCATCGCCATTGTCGGTGGAATTATTACAATCAGGATCATTTAGATATGCTACAGTTAGTTTCTCATCAAAAGAAACCTCTAGATCTTCTCCTAATTCTGAATCCGCTTCGTTGCCACTGTCGATGTCATTAGGCAACGATTTTTCCACCACTTTACCATTTTCTCTATAAAGTAGAGAATCAGTGAAGTAGTTCTCCACCCTTTTAAACAGTTGTATTTTGGTGAACATCGTTCTGACCATCGCCTTGTCATCCACATATTTGAAGCATTGATGGAGTGTGAAAGGCACAATCCAATTTGCTTGGATCCAAGGTCTCCCGAGCAAAAGGTTATAGGACATGTCAGTGTCAATGACGTAGCACGTCACTTCTGATTTTAAATCTCCGATTTGGCATCGGAGATGGATCTTGCCCAGAGGTTGACTACTCCCGGTGTTGAAGCCACATATGGTTGTAGTCATGGTTGACAACCTACTCAATGGGATGCCGAGAAAATAAAGAAGTCTCTTGGGAATAATGCTTAGAGCAGACCCAGTATCAACTTGTATTCTCTCGATGTGTGTGGACCCGATTTACCCAGTGTAGTACAAGGGCCTGTCATGTCTGTTGTCCTTGAGGAGCATGTCTTCAGGAGTGAAGATGATGCATAGTACTTACTACTGTACCAAATGGCATCGGGGCATGAAGCTATATCTTCTTTTGTAGGGAATGACACTTATATCAGAAATGATTTCGAATCAGCAAGCTCATCCCTAAGTACCTCTCTTGTCTTTTTCGAGAGGCAGAGTAGCTCGTATAGGGTAATACAAGCTGGAATATTGGCCAATGTGCCAATATGTCAAAACGAATGGGAGTGTTGAGTCATCTGGAAGGATTCTTCTTCAAGGATTCATCAAAGTGAATCTCCTGCTTTTCTTTATCCTTAGGCTCTGTGGCCTGAACAGGTGCAGTGGTTCCCGCACCGTTGGTTAAGGTGCTCTGTTAGGTGTCTGGTCGTACTGTCACAAGTACTGATTGTTAGACCCACTGGCTGCGAGGTGGCGGGCTATGCTGCTAAGGCAAGCTTCTCTCCTTCTAAGTCACTGAGAGAGGCTGCACTCACAGAGTCATTGTCTATTATGAGAGAGGCGACATTGCATGACTTGCCTTTGAGTTTGATTTACTGGTCTCCCACTGCTCGTCTTGGATAATATCTAGGTGGACTCACATGATCTCTTCAGATTCTGTTATCATTCGGATAAGGCCTTTAACTTTCTGCTTTTCAGGCATTGGATTAATGACATCCAATCTGGCCTTAGAAATTGGGACCAAGCCGTCTTGAACACTCATCTTCGGGGAGGTCCCAAAATTAAGAGTCACTATGTTGGTGATGACTTTCTTTTGTTCTGAATTGAAAGTCAGAACTCCGGCATCCACCAATACTTGGATCTTATCTTTGAGGACATAGCATCTGCTGGTAGGGTGATACACCATCCTATGAAAGAGGCAACAGTTAGGATCGTTTGTATGCCCCACTTCATTAGGTCATCGAACTTCAGCTAACTTGAGCTTATTACCCTTGTGTATCAAGTGGAAGATCGTCGCTACCTATTCGTCTTTAAAGAAATACACCTTTAGCGGGAATTTGAATTCTTGATTGCTATTGGTGTTACTCTTCTGCTTTGGTTGAGCTATCCCTGATAGCTCAACAGGCATGATTTCTTTCCCCTTTGATTGAGAAGACTGGGCTGCATTAGTCCCTTGATGTTGACCCCCACTTGTTCTTAGGGACCGATGGCTCAAACTTCTTAGCCGGTTTCTCGTCTATCTCAGCTTGTTCAACAAGCTCCTTCCATATGTGGGCTTTGACAGCCTCCATAAGGACTTCTACTCTGTCGAGAAAGTTTTGCCAGCACATCTGGAGTAACATGGGTAATGGCATGCCTGAGGGCCCATGAGAGAAAGGTTGCAGAATCTCTTAATGTATTCTCCCGCACAGATTCTCCTCCTTTCTGGACCGTTGAGAGGAGTTTGTTCATAGTCACCTCGGTATCATCCTCGTAGAATCGAGAGAGAAACCAGTTTTCTTGGTCAATTCAAGAGTTGATGGAGCCGCTGGCCAGGCTCCTAAACCAATCAAAATCCACCCCCTTAAGGGTACCGATGAATAGTCTGACCATGATGGTATCGTTATCTATTACATTACCGATTTGAGACCGGAAGTAATAGATATGTTGGTTGGGTGAGCTCTTACCGTCGTACGTGTACAAGTAGGTGACTTAAACTTTAGTGGGTGTGGAACAGAATCCCACTCCAACGGGTAAGAACGAGTCATCCCTACCTTGTTTAGCTTATTCTTCTGGGTTAGGGATGCAATCTAAGCTTGGATGCCCTTAATGACCTCGACATCAATTAAGGAGCTTTCCTTCAAGTTCTCAATCTTAGGGTGTTCGTCGTCGTTATGCTCCTCTTCATTATGATTGCTACCAGTGTCACTGGAAATCCGGTTGACCAAAAGTTGATCTAACATCTACTGAATGTTGTCCAAAGTTTCCTGCTGAGCCCTAAAAGTCTGCTCTTGTGGCGCCATTCGTCGACTGAGATCATTGTCATTGTTGTCAGTCATGTTAGCAGACACAAGCCCCGTTCGTACTGAGCTGATGGTAGCTGAAAAAGCATATTCACTTGCCTCCTCCTCATCATTGGACCATTGAAAAAGGTTTCTCAATGGTGCAGGTGACACAGCTCCGGCTGATGAAGAAGGTTGTCCGTAGTTATAGGGTATTGCTACCCTGGAGCGAGTACCTTGAAAGGCACCCTCTTGTTCCATGAGAACCTGACTCAAACTGGGGCTATAATTGGAGTTCAGGAGCTAGCTGGAGGAGTAAAGGTTCCTCGTCTTCATCATCGGGAGCAAAATAAATCCCTACCTCTACTTATCATGTTGACAAAAGTGGCTGAAAAATGGACCAGTTTTGCTGCCTTCTTCTTCCGAGACCCAGGTCTCTTAGAAGTTCGGGCTAAAAATCGGTTGAATACCGATTGATGGCTTGGAGGAAAAGTTGTGGGCATGGTTCTCAAACAGCAATGGACGGAGTGCACTATTACAAGTTAACACCATGCTTATCCGCACAGGGACGACAAGATGTGAACATGTTCCTCAGAGCAAAGCTCTCGTTTGTTGCTTAGATAGTCTCTCAAGTTTGTATTAACTAGACCCAACCGATCCATCACAGAGATTCGAAGAGATTGGAAGTTAGCCCCATTGGGCTGAAAAGCCTTAGGCTTAGCCTTAAAGGCTTTTGTTGTTATAGGCGAAGCTAAGATGCTTCACCTGAAAGTGTAGCATCACAAAGCGAAGTTGCTGCCTTAGTTTTGTCCTTAGAGGCGAACTTAGCTTTGCCATGAAGAGCTTTCTCCTCAAGCGAGGTTAAAATAGCCTCGTTGTTAGCATCCAATGGTGCTTTATTTCTAGCCTCGCGGCAGAGATTTTTACCACTTGGTGCTGTCAGTGAGAGCGACGCTGAAGCAGCAACGCTATTAGCACACCAAGGTGCTTTGCTATTAGCCTCGTGTTCGGCGGGCTTAGTACTGTCCAGCAGTGTTGTTGATGCAAGCGAAGCTACAGTAGCCTCATTGTTAGCACAGATTGTTTTGGCTTTAGCCTCGCGTGATAGGCAAGGCTGAACTTTGCAAAGAGTTGAATTAACTTCGCATGATGAAGCTATCTGAGCACTACCCAACAGTGCTGATGATGTAAGTGGGGTTGTAGTAGCCTCGTTGTCAGCTCAAAGTGCTTTAGCCTTAGTGTAACCCTCTGATCCCTTATATACGCATCACAGTATCAGTACTTGATACGACGTATAAAATGGATTTGACGTTTTGGTAGTCAGATTGAGCCATTTTCAGTTTCAGATATTATTTTATAATATTTTAGATTTTTCAGAATTTTCTGAAATTTTTCTGGATTATTTTGGAAAATCTCTGTAGTGGTGTCGACCAATACCGAGAATCGGCTCTACGATTTTTAATTCACAAATGGAGTTATATTTTGAGAATCAGCTTTAACCTTATGTCTTAAAATCACATTAACTACGTATTGGTATTTTTGGAGATTTTTCTAAATTTATGAAAAATCGGGCCAAACTGGTGTCGCCCAGTATCGACGATAAACTCCAGGATTTTTAACTTGCAAACCGAACAAGATTTCTAGAATCTGATTTCATATTCCCAATTCGCATAATTTTTTCTATTTTATATAATTTTTGGGTACCGTTCGGAGCTAGTCAATTTTTAACCCAATTATAATATTAATTAAATAATATAAAAACTTTTTCTCTTTTCTTTTTCCCCCCTCTTCCCCATTTCTCTGGAATTTTCCCCCACCACCTTCCATCACTGCCTTTTCTCTCTTTCCCTTAAAATCTCTCCCTCTCTCTTTCCATTCTTCCCATCTCCCTCTCTCTCTCTTGTAGGCTGTCTAAAAATCATTAAAGACAAGTCGTCAAAAGCAGAGTCCCAAACTCCAGACGTAGGGCTAGTCTCAGCCAGCACTGTCGCACCAAGGCGCGAGGGTCGAAACCCGCATCTCAGTCGCACCAAGGCGCGAGGGTCGAAACCCGCGTCTCAGCAGCACCAAGGCGCGAGGGTCGAAACCCGCGTCTCAGTCGCATCAAGGCGCGTGGGTCAAAACCCGCGTCTCAGCCGCGCCAAGGCGCGAGGGTCGAAACCCGCGTCTCAACAGCTCTAAGGCGCGTGGGTCGAAACCCGCGCCTCAGTTGTAACCGTCCCGGTTATGGGGCCAATCACGGCCCACATAACGGGGAAAGTTAGCCCCCATTATGGAGTGTTTTTAGGAGGCACGTACGCCCCTGAAACCCCTATAAATAGCCCCGTTGCTATGAAGAAGGGGTCGGATTTTCGGAGAGAAGAACTCTGAGAGAAAAGTGCTTGACTTTAGAGCTTCCACAGAGAGAGAGAGAGTCCAACCCTTCAGATAACTTGCTGCGTACAAGTTAATCTTTGCCTACAATCTCTTGATCGACAGAGCTGTGCTACTCCGTCCACCATCCGAATAGAAGATCCCCAGAAGTTCTCGATGTTCACCCGGTCAACGAAAAACAAGATTCACTTTCCACCGCCACTTGAAGAACCCAGCACTAAACAAAGGGGAGATTCAAGACTCAACATCTTCCCTCCCTTGTAGTCGGAGCATTAGTTTGTTGTAACCTTTCAATTGATTCAAGGAAATCTTACACCGAACGCCTCTTCTCCGTACCAAACAAGAGATGGCGACTTCGCTGGGGACATCATTTGTTACTGACGAACAAATCGTGGCGCAAGGTGACGTCCTCTATAAGGGTAAGATGGTCGAATCGGTTGTCGTCGAGTTCGACCAGGCAAAGTATAAAGAATTTCTCCCTTCCGGCTCCAAGAGCCCAAAGACCCGCGTCTGCCGCAGGGTCTCTACGGGGACTTGCCCCGAAACCCGCTCTGAGACTCTCTCAGGCGCGGATGCCGTGAAGGGTGTCGCGGCAAACTGCGCCAAGCGTGACACACGTGCCAACGTCTCTCAGGAGACCCGCGTGGCCTCAAGCGCAGCTGCTATAAAGGATGTCGCGGCTAACCGCGCCATACGAGACACACGCGCCAACGTCTCTCAAGAGACCCGCGTGGTCAGCCTTCCTGGTGTCCAATCAGTCCTCCCTCTTCCTCAGCACCAGGTCGTCGTAGGTTTCTCTCTACCTCCACGACGCAACCGAAACACTGAGCGCCGACAGAGGAGGGCGTGCGCGTCAGCTGCAAGTTGGAACTTCTGATCGTCCAACTGAGGCAGGTCGCAAGGTTCAAACTGGCGTCTCAGTTGCGCCGTATCCAGCATGCGAAGTCCGCATTTGGCGGCCCAAACGCGAGACTCCCCAAGTTAGCTCCTCTGAAGCCCCACTCCCCATACGCCAAGGCGAAACTCGCGCACCTTGTCAAGTGCAGGAAGCACGCGCCTCTAGGCATGAGGCCCGGCAGCCCTATATCTCTCAAGCGTCTCTGCCCCGGCGCAATAATCAGCCACGTGATAGTCGCGTCTCTTCTCAGCAGAGACGCCAGACACGCTTCCTGAAGACGCGACGCGAGAGCTGCGTTCATGCGCCCCACGTCGCTGAACCCCGCGTCCTAGCTGTACAGAGCAAGGATGCCTCCTACCCTCGACATTGCGAGGCTAATCTCTTTGACCCTCCTCCCACGGATCTGAGAGATTATTTGACAAAGAAAAGAAGTGCTAATCAGATCACTTCGTCATGTTGCTGCCAACGGCTTATCACAATGCTTTCTGAGTGTCGTTGCAATTCAGGTGCAAACCAGCAGTCTCTAGTTAGACAGCTGACCCTGATTCCCCGATCAGCTAAGAGAAGTCGCCCCCACAGGAGGAGGATTTTCTCTGACACTGAATATTCAGATCTCACTGCAAACATGGTGAGCAGGAGTAGGGGAAACAACCTGCAGTCAGCTCTGATGAATCTGACACAGAACCAGAAGGAGTGTACCGACACACTCGCACCCGAACCGGGGCAATTTCCCTGATTGACTACAATGCTCTAGTCCGGGGCATTGAGGTGAATGACTCGCATTCCGCTATTGCAGAGTCGCAGGCCTCAAATTCCTCCATGGAGAAAGAGGCCTACATATATATGACTAGCACTCCTGAGGAGACCGCCAGGCGCTTGGAGCAGCAAGCCCAGGTCCAGAAGGAACAATTCGAGATGATTCGCGCTCAGCAAGAATCTATCGATTCCCTCAAGCAGATGCTCGCACAGTTGCTTGAAGACAAGAGGAAGTCAACCAACAAAGCCTCCTCTAAGAAGTCTAAAGGCAAGCGAAAAGAGGGGGAAAGCTCATCTTCTGTGCACATAGAGGAGGAAGAGCAACCTACTTCTGGTTCGTCTAAGTCCTCGTCGCAGGAAAAGGACGACCGAGACCAGGAAAAGATTCATTCTAAAAGAATGAATCAGTTGGAGCAATGTCTTGAGGCCCTTACCAACCGGAAAGGCCTCCAAGAAGCAGGATTGATCCGGCCATATCCGGCCGAATGGGACTTAGTTCCGTATCCACCCAAGTTCAAGGCTCCGACCCTCCAAGCGTTTGATGGGAAAGGTTCACCGAACCAACATATCTACTACTTCAAATCTCAAACAGGGAACGTGGTAGATAACGATGCCATCCTGGCGCGTTTATTCATCGGCACCTTAAAAGGACTCGCCTTTGAATGGTTCATGAAGCTCCCAGAGGGCTCAATCAAAAATTGGGACGATTTGGAGAAGCTCTTCCTAACACGCTTCTTTAAAGATGACTCGGAGGTCACCATGCCGACCCTTTTGGCCACTAAGCAACGAAAGGGAGAGTCCGTCAAGTCTTTCGTAGAAAGATTTCGGAATGTGGCACTCCAATGTCCAAGCGGTATGACCCAGGTCACCCTGGTGGAAACATGCTGCCATAATCTCCAAACTTCACTCCTTGCCCAAATAGGAGTAGCTGAAAGCTGTATCTGGAAGCAGTTAATCCAACAAGGTGAACAGGCTGAAGAGATCGTCGCCCGGGTCAAGGCAGAAGAAAACAAACCCAGACCTGAGAGGTCATCGAGGCGTGCGTCAGACACATCCCTCCAAGCCAAACGGAAGGACAACTTGGCGACAGAAACTAAATCTTCTGTCAAACCTCAACCGGTTAAAGGGAGTGGCTCTTCAAGCCAACCACGCGCCAACAAGCAGTATTCCTTCAAGGATGAACATGTCGACTCGCTCTTCAAACTACTCAACAAGAGCAATCGACTGAAGCTTCCTGAAGCTAGACGCCCTGAAGAAGTCGATAAAACCGATAATCCCAGCTACTGCATGTATCACAGGATGTTGGGACACCCCACCAAGAGCTGTTATGTCTTCAAGGACATCCTTCAGGCACTTATTGACGCGGAGGTATTAAAACTCCGTCCAGAGCAGAAGAAGGTGGCGGCTAACATGACGTCATTCCTCCAGTTTGGAAGGCAACCTCCAACACCCTCTGGAGTAGTCCCTGTCCCACGAGGAGAGCTAAGAGTGGTCAACACAGACCCTCACCACCAGTAAGAGAAGGGCCTGGTACCCGTTCCCACACCTCAGGGAGAAGTCATGTGGGTTCATCCCGACCTTGTGGATGGCCAGCAATGGACCACTGTGACCAGCAGGAAGTCCAAAGGCAAAGCTAAGGCCACATCCTGTAATGTGGTATGCGCCTCTTCGCGGGAAGCAGAGACTGATGTTCCCTCGCTGACCGATTCGGAAGAGGAAACAATAGTCCTGGCCACAGAACCCAGTCTGGTGGCGGAAACCCGTTCAGGGCAGTCATATTTGAAGAAGTATGACGAAATGACGGTAACTCCTCCAAGACCCGCTGCAGAGCCAGCCAAGCCCTCCACAAAATAACCTGTGGAGAAAAAGAAAGAACTTCGGTTTTCTCGAGTTCTTTCAAAAGACATAGCGGAAGGATCCACAACACCTTACCGTTTTGATGTCCTGGCTCAACTAGCCAACATCCCGGCGCGGATTACGCTTTATGAGCTTCTTAGGCTATCAAAGTCGACCAGAGAAGCTCTACAAGAGGCTCTGGCTAATGCTGAGGTCTTCATGACCCAGGTGCCGATCGGGCCAAAGGAGGAAGATGTAGAGGATTGCCTCCACGCCTCCCAAAATATTCCCTGCATCACCTTCACGGCAGATGATATGCAAGTCAAAGGGAAACATGATCGACCCCTTTACTTCGCAGGGTATATTGGATCATCTGAGGTGAACCGCATTCAGGTAGATCCCGGGTCCGCATTGAGCATTATGCCTCGCCGAGTCATGCAACAGCTCGGGATTCCTACTCACCGTTTGAGCGCCACCCAGACTACTATTTACGGGTTCAATGCCAATAGTACCCGTCCAATGGGGAAGGTCAAGCTCAAATGCCAGATTGGAGACCTAAAGTCAGAGGTGACATGCTACGTCATAGATGCTGACACCTCCTACAACTTGCTGCTGGGACGACCGTGGATTCATCGCAATTCTATCGTTCCCTCTACTCTCCACCAAGTCATGAAATACATCGACGGAAGTGGGAAGGTGCGAACGTTGATTGCCGAGAGGCATCCGTTCAAGGGAGTGGAGAATTATTTCACAGATTCCCTCCTGTATCAGGAATCTGTGGAAACAGATGAAATCCCTCAACCAGAGGAGCCCGACTCTGGTAATGAAGCCGACACCGAGCTGGAAAAAGAAGAATGCATATGGGAACTAGACCCACTTGTAACGGGCAATAATAAGCTCGATGTTGATAATACCTCTGACGATGTAGGCGGATGGTATATTAATGAAGACTTAGATCTGGCGTATTTCTCTGTGTTTGCTTCTGACTCAGTGCCGTCAGACACTAGTACCAAAGTTGACGACGATCTCTGGTCGGCAATGGATGCTTTGACATCATTGCATGTACCGGTGAAATCGTCCTTCGAAATCTGTCGAAATGTCGGCGATGCGCAAGAATAAATATTCATGGTTCCAGCAAGACGGAAAGGCCAAAGACCAATCCTTTTCGGACGAGTTGAATCCAAACCAATGTCCCATGAAGAGTCAGAAGACGAAGAGGAATCCCCTCAATTCGGTCATTATGAGCCAAAGGCACTCAGAATGATGGGAAGCATGGGGTATGATCTGACAAGCGGACCAGGGTTGAATTTCGGCAAAGGAAGGAGAACACTACTTCGATCTTTTGTATCGAAAGGGAAAACCCCGATTATTATCATCGGACTCGCAGGGGGTTGGACTATGTGTCAACTCCGATCCCATCAGCCTCTGACTCTGAAGAGACATTGAGCTATGATTGCTCATCGGGCACGTCATCGTGGGAGTCAGATGCTAGTGTCGGCAACATCTTCAGAGAACTTTTAGTGAACATGGTTTCAACAAGCCACCTGGAAGACGGAGATGAAGAAATGATCCAATCCGATACAGATCCTTGGATCAAACACTTAAACAATCTTTGGGATACCCGCTTCGAACAGCGCGAGCCACCCACAAAAGATAAGGTTGTTCAGATCAATCTGGGGGATGAAGCTAATCCTAAGCCTATCTTTATAAGTGACGGCCTGTCACCTTCTGAGAAAAAGGATCTAATATCTCTTGCACAAGAGTATATAGACGTCTTTGCCTGGAATTACGAGGATATGCCTGGACTTGATCCTCGAGTGGCTATGCATCGCCTCAACATTAATACGGACGTAAAGCCTGTCAAACAACAACAGCGCCGGTTTCGTCCAGAAATAATGGAGGCAATTCAATCAGAAGTCAGAAAGCTTATAAACTCTGGCTTCATTAGGGAAGAACAACATCCCGACTGGGTGGCCAACATCGTCCCCGTTGCTAAAAAGAATGGAAAGATCCGGATCTGCATTGATTTTCGTGATCTAAATGAGGCTTGTCCCAAGGACGAATTCCCACTGCCAATCACAGATGTCATGATTGATAATACATGTGGATTCGAACGAATGTCCTTCATGGACGGATTCTCAGGATATAATCAAATCAAAATGTATCCTGATGATGAAAAGCACACCTCCTTCAGAACACCATTAGGGGTTTACTGCTACACCGTCATGCCCTTCAGACTGAAGAATGCAGGGGAAACATATCAAAGGGCCATGAATGTCATTTTCCATCAGCAAATGCGCAAAACAGTGGAATGTTATGTTGATGACATTGCGGTAAAAAGTCGCGCTAAAGGTGATCACATATCTGACCTGAAGGCTGTCTTTGGTATCATGCGGGCTCATCAATTGAAGATGAACCCCACCAAGTCCTTCCTGGGGGTGGCCAGTGGAAAATTCCTAGGGTTTATAGTAACCTCTATGGGGATTCATTTGGACCGGAAAAGGTTCGCGCTATCCAGGAAATGCAACCTCCGAGAAACCTCAAGGAGCTCAGGGGATTGCAAGGACGATTGGCGTACATCCGAAGGTTTATCTCAAATCTCTCCGGAAGATGCCAACCCTTTTCCAAATTAATGAAGAAAGGTGTTTCATTCATTTGGGACAGCGTTTGCCAGCAAGCATTTGAGGAAATTAAACAGTACCTCACACAACCGCCAGTCCTTGCAGCTCCGGTGTCTGGAAAGCCATTCCTGATATACGTCCGAGCAATGGATCATTCTTTAGGAGCTCTATTCGCTCAGAATAATGATCAAGGACGAGAGCAAGCAATCTACTATTTGAGTAGAACAATGATCGGAGCCGAACATCGGTACAACCCGATCGAGAAGGAATGTTTGGCGTTAGTGTTTGCTATTCAGAAAATGCGACACTATTTGGTAGGCCAGACGGTAAACGTCATATCAAAAGTCAACCCTTGAGGTTACTTATGACAAAGCCTTCATCATTAAATGGCCGGCTGACAAAATGGGCCATATTGCTATCCCAGTATGAAATGCACTTTTTACCACAAAAAGCCGTGAAGGGTCAAGCGGTGGAGGATTTTCTGGCTGAGCATCCAGATCCGAGGGCAGCCCAACTTTACGAAGATCTCCCAGACGAGGTCGTTGAAGCCTGCCAGATCCAGACATCCTTCGAAAGACAGGTGTGGCAACTTTTCTTTGATGGAGCGTCGAGAACGAACCCAAAAGGACACATAGTGGCAGGAGTGGGAGTAGTACTCGTCTCCCCACAGAACTATGTGATTCCTCGAGCTGTCTCATTAACCGAGCCGTGTTCCAACAATGTAGCAGAGTATAATGCCCTCTTGATTGGGATGCAACTCGCCGATGAGATTGGCGTTAAAAATGTCAAGGCATATGGTGACTCCAAACTCATCGTTAGCCAGGTTCGTGGGGAGTACGAAGTCAGACATGAAGACCTAGTACCCTATTACAACGCAACTGTCCACACGGCCAAGAGGTTTACAAACTTCTACATCGACCATGTGCCACGCAAGCAAAATGCGCATGCGGACGCACTGGCATCTCTCGCTGCCTCTTTAGCTCTTCCAGCTGGAGCAGTAGAGAAGATATTTGTCCACAGCCATGACCTGTATTGCCCGAGAATTGCTCTTGAGGACTACTAGGAGTCAACAAGAAATCATCAAGGCAAAGAAGTTCTCGAGTCGTCAGCCGGTCCAGAGCCTAGAGACTGGCGATTCCCCTATATTGATTATGTCCTGTATGGCATCTTGCCTGAGGACACCAAAGAAGCGGCTGCCATTCGAAAGAAAACCCCTAAATTCTACTTTAATGCGATTACGCGAACATTGTATCGTCGATCGCATGACGGGATGTTGCTCCGCTGCCTTCGCCAAAGGAGGCACAGGAAATATTGAAAGAAGCCCATGACGGTATGTGTGGAGCTCATCAACCTGGCCCAAAACTTGCATACCGACTCCAAAGGGATATTATTGGCCTAAGATGATCGCTGACGCCATCACTTATGCCAAAAGATGTCACGCCTGCCAAGTACATGGCGATTTCATCCATCAAGCACCAGGGTACTTTCACTCTACAACCTCTACCTGGCCATTTGAAATGTGGGGGATGGATGTAGTTGGCCCTATCAGCCCGCCGTCATCAAAAGGACATTGGTTTATTTTGGCAATAACCGATTACTTCTCCAAATGGGCTGAGGCTGTTCCTTTGAAGGAGGTGAAGTCATCTGATGTGATCAAGTTCGTGAAACATCACGTCATTTACCATTTTGGGGTACCTCGACGAATTGTCCACGACAATGGGCCCCAGTTCATCAGTCAAGCTTTCCAAAGGTTCTGCGCTAAGTTCAGAATCCAGAGTGTGTCCTCAACGGCATACTACCCCGCCGCTAATGGTCTCGCAGAAGCTTTCAACAAGACCATTGGCAAGCTTCTCAAGAAATTCGTCTCGAAAAGTCAACGTGACTGGGACGACAAGCTGGGTGAATGCTTATGGGCTTATCGCACAACTGTTCGAACCCCAACTAAAGCTACACCATTTTCTTTGGTATACGGGTGTGAAGCAGTGCTTCAACTGGAAATCCAAATTTCATCTCTACGCGTCGCCCTGACAGCAGAGATGACAAATGAGGAGAAGCATAGACAGCGACTCCAAGAATTGGAAGCCTTGGATGACAAACGTCTGCAGGCCCAACAACAAATTGAGCTTTACCAAGCTCGGATTACCAGAGCTTTCAACAAGAAAGTCAAAGTGCGAACTTTCAACAAAGGCGACCTTGTCTTAGCTGTCAGAAGACCCATGGTGATGACGCACAAGACGAAAGGAAAATTCTAACCTAAATGGGAAGGACCATTTTTAGTAGAATCAGTCTACTTAAATGGATCATATCGCCTCATAACCTTAAATGGCGATACACTCATGATGCCGATCAATGGCAGATTCTTGAAGAAGTACTATCCTTAATAGTACTCCTCTACCGATCAAGTTAAAAGTACACCTCTGATCAAAACAAGAACAACTTCTTCATTAACATCCGACGCCTCCGACGGCTAAGGACAGAAGAAAATGTTGGCTTTTAAGCCCAACATAAATCTTCGACAACTCATCATGCTGGGGGAATAGCATGGCTAGCCCAACTCAAACGGTAGTTGGTAAAGGCATATCAAACCCGTTGACAGCTGAGGATTTGCTAAAAATCCTAAGGGACATGTTCCCCTTTGATCCAACGCCTCCGACGGCTAAGGATAGAAGAAAATGTTGGCTTCTAGGCCCAACATAAGTCTTCGACAACTCACTATGCTGAGGGGAATAGCATGGCTAGCCCAACTCAAACGGTAGTTGGTAAAGGCACCTCAAATCCGTTGATAGCTGAGGATTTGCTAAAAATCCTAAATGGATGTAATTCCACCCTCTCCTCCAAAAATCCCTTACCAATTCTCACCCACAGAATGGTAGGTCTACAAAATACAATCGTTACTACGTTAACACTATACCTCTGGTAATGAAAATTCTCAATACTCCTTGTCGAGTACAAACTTTATTTGTCAACTCTACGTGGAACAGCAAGACTTCAAATTTGCCAAGTTAACACTATACATCTGGCTCTTCAAACTTCACTTGTCAATCTCATTAATAGAATGACAGGTCCTCAAATTGCTCGTATCGCAAACCAATTTTTGTCAAGTTAATACCACACCTCTAACAAATTACTGTTTAAGTTAATATCACACTTCTAACAGTAATCAAGTTGCTGCCAAGTTCAATATTAAACCTCTGACAGTCACCTTCCTTCAGACTTCCATATCGAAGCTGAAATGAACGATGCTAAGTTAATACTACACCTCTAGCTTCCAAGTCATTGCTAAGTTCAACAATACACTTAAAGCCATGACTTTCCCTCGAACTTCCTATCGGAGTCGAGATGACCAATGCTAAGTTTAACATTACACCTCTTGCATTACTCTCACTGTCAAGTTAAACATCACACCTATGACAGTGACACTTTCAGTTTTCCCAAATGAAAGCTGAAATGCTTCTGAGTCAAGTTAATATCACACCTCTGACTCACATTCTTGTCAAGTTAACATCACACTTCTAGCAAGACAACTTTCAACCCGTTAAGTTAACACCTCTAACGGTAAAAACTTTCCTAGATCCCCCGCGAATCTAGCCTCACTTGTTATTCTCGTCAACAGAATAACAAGTCCTCACTTGTTATTCTCGTCAACAGAATAACAAGTCCAAAAAAAAAAAACATTGTTAGGTTAACATTACACCCTTAGCAGTGTTTCATTAACTCCCCAGCTGATCTTAAATCAAGTTAATCCCAAACCTCTGATAAAAGTTAATCCTCCCTGGGGGTACAAATTCAGCTTGTCATTCTCCGTTATAGATTGGCAGGT
Source organism: Agave tequilana (assembly GCA_038442645.1). Classification (NCBI taxonomy): domain Eukaryota; kingdom Viridiplantae; phylum Streptophyta; class Magnoliopsida; order Asparagales; family Asparagaceae; genus Agave; species Agave tequilana. Next base: position 5,936 of record JAVJIF010028325.1, on the reverse strand, counting down.
CCACAAAAGTTATCCTATCCCTTGTCAAGTTAATATCACACCTCTGACAACATTGCTGAGTTCCTGAAATAGGATCTCTCTCTACAAAATTGACTCGTTAAGATTATCATCATAATTTTGACAGGTCAAAGGTTTTTTTACTTCTATTCGTCTGACTTTCAATACAAAAAGGGAGTTCAAGACAATAGAAGAAGACAAAAAGAAATGTATCACTTTTATTTATATCCAATATATGAAAGTGGTACAAAATGCTCTCTTATACAACAAGATTGAGTGTTACAGATAAAGGAGTACAAAGAAGTCCCTTTCTCTCTCAAAGGTTGCACTCACTCCTTGAAGCTGCTCACAACTCCAAGTACAAGATGTTTGGAAGGGCGCCAAAGTAGGATTGAACACTATGGCGACGATCGGAAACTGGTGGCACCATGATGCATCATGTAAACATTGAAGAAACCCCTGGTTGACCGAGAACAATGGTGTTTCTTGAGGTCGAAAAGCAGCAGAATCTTCTGATTCCACCTGACTATCCGAAGCGGCGGGGTATGACCTTTCGTTGATGAACATCTCCACCACCAGAAAGTCATCCAATGAGCATGGAGTTTTCATCGATGTCACTTCTGGGGTAGGTGAAGGGAGAATCCAAGACCATACCCACCACTATATTCACCGCCATCCTCACTCTGACCATGCCATGCCAAGAAGCATGACTGGTGCATTGAATCTAAAGAGATCTTGGCAAGGATCCGATCCCCGTCTCCCGAAGACGGGAGTCATGACTTCTTCTCCTGTGGTCGACCATCGACCAAGTTCGCTGGCCGATATATTCTCCCAAGGGCCCAGCGAACATGAAAAAGGATGATTAAGCCTACCTGCAAAAAGAAAACGACATTTGATCAGAAATCTGAAGGGAAATGATTAAGTGTCCACAACTCAAACGCAGAAGTAAACACTGGCGCGGAAATCATCAAAAGCTGCGTCCAAACCCGAAGATCGTGAGGCTAGCATGGAGCCCGCGTTTTGAAAATGCAAGACTTATAAAAAATCTCTAAGTACTTGGACTCAGACGCAAGATTCATGAAGACCAGCGTCTGGTTTCATAAGACGCAAGAGTCATAAGAAATCTGCGTCCGAACTTTTCATACTTAGAAACATTCTAAGTGTTGAATCCAAAACGCAAGGCTTACTGGGGCCCTGTGTTCAACAAGCAGACGCAGTTTCAAGCAGATCAAACGTGCATTTCATTTATCAACTCAAGGGCCGCGTCTGAAGATCAAACATGGGCTCGAACCCGCGCTGGCGGGGTCAATTTTAAGAAAGGAGTCCAAGAGTTCAAAGAACTCTATAAACCCTTTCAATGGTGGAAGTTAAGTCCAAGGGCTTTATACCTGAAATAGGGGCTTCCTGCATGGAGGAACCACCCCTTTGAGTCTCAGCGACGATCGCCTATGAAGATGAAGCAGTTTGCTTGGCCTTTGGTGCCATTGCGAATCAAAGATCTAATGTTAGATGAAGGAAAAGAGGACAAAGGAAGCTCCTTTCTCAAAACCCTAACGGATGCACACGAAGACGAAGGAGAGTCTAATGATGACTCTTGAAAGACTGTTGCCTTTTATAGGCACAGTGATTCGCAAAGATACGCGTCGCTTGGCTCGACGCCCAATTACCGCCTGACGCCGTGGACAGCGTATTAAATGCAGCGTGAAGTTCGCACGCCAAAAAGTAGATGTCCCTCAATTCTACGGGACACATGGCAGCATACTCACGACACAAATTCGCATCCAACGGTCGCGTCTTCATCCCAAGAGACGCATCCCTTCGATGGACGCACCCTTTCAACTCAGCCAGAATCGCGTCTACCTCATGGAGTAACAGTCGCGTTGTCATCCTAAAAGCAGTATCACCCCTGCGTCCACAGAACTGGCGCGTAGTCCTTGCTTCTGCAATTCAGTTCAAAAGCACACTGGCATAAGCAGACGACTGCCCACCTCTGCTTTAAAGTACACCAACGACAAAACTTAAAGCATCGGGGAGGTTTAGACTGTATATCTAGACACTCCACGCGATCAGTTTTGGCGGCTTCAAAGAGTTCCACAGTACACTCACGAAGATCATAGTCCAGACAAGATCAAGCTCAGAGCATTGTCAGTCCAACCACGAGAAGGGCAAATTCAGCTAAAGTCTAAAGTATTTCGAAATCCGTCCAGCCAACCGCGGAATATCGAAAACTTTGGAGGGGGTTCTGTAGGCTGTCTAAAAATCATTAAAGACAAGTCGTCAAAAGCAGAGTCCCAAACTCCAGACGCAGGGCTAGTCTCAGCGAGCACTGCCGCACTAAGGCGCGAGGGTCGAAACCCGCGTCTCAGCCGCACCAAGGCGCGAGGGTCGAAACCCGCGTCTCAGCAGCACCAAGGCGCGAGGGTCGAAACCCGCGTCTCAGCCGCGCCAAGGCGCGAGGGTCGAAACCCGCGTCTCAACAGCTCCAAGGCGCGTGGGTCAAAACCCTTGCCTCAGTTGTAACCGTCCCGGTTATGGGGCCAATCACGGCCCACATAACGGGGAAAGTTAGCCCCCATTATGAAGTGTTTTTAGGAGGCACGTACGCCCCTGAAACCCCTATAAATAGTCCCGTTGCTATGAAGAAGGGGTCGGATTTTCGGAGAGAAGAACTCTGAGAGAAAAGAGCTTGACTTTAGAGCTTCCATAGAGAGAAAGAGTCCAACCCTTCAGATAACTTGCTGCGTACAAGTTAATCTTTACCTACAATCTCTTGGTCGACAGAGCTGTGCTACTCCGTCACCCATCCGAAGAGAAGATCCCCAGAAGTTCTCGACGTTCACCCGGTCAACGGAAAATAAGATTCACTTTCCACCGCCACTTGAAGAACCCAGCACTAAACAAAGGGGAGATTCAAGACTCAACATCTTCCTCCCTTGTAGTCGGAGCATTAGTCCGTTGTAACTTTCAATTGATTCAAGGAAATCTTACACCGAACGCCTCTTCTCCGTACCAAACATCTCTATCTCACTGTCTCTCTCTCCATCTCTTCCTCTCTCTGGTCCAGACGGGCGGACCTGACCCATGCCCGCGGCCAGGCCACCCCGGCCAAACGTCGCCGGTGGCCGGCGCCTGATTAGTATACAATATTGCATATTTTACATCATAATCCCCATGCATATTACAAATAAATATGTGATTTTTACTCCTCTTCTCTACATATTTGCAGGTACACACTTAATGGAGAGATTTCCAAATAATCACTTAATTAACACTAATTAAGTGATTAATCCAAGCTTAAAGGATAAAGCCAAATCAAATCCAGATCCAGAAAGATCCGCCCAACAAACGAAGATTCTAGATATGCCACGTGGATAACCACCTAACAAACTGATCCCAACAGAAAGATCCGAGCCAACGGCCCAGATCTGGCGGCAGATCCGCGGCAATCCGCGGCAAATCTAGGTCGTTATGACCTCAGATTTTGCGCCAACAACCTTGCTTCTGGATCCTTCACCTGGGTGCTATAAATAGTCCACCTTCACCTGCGAGCAAAAACTGATCAGAGAAGAGAGAGAGATTAGTGTAAAGCTTGTAATTTTGTTAGTTTTGTTTAGGGTTTGTAGCTCTCTATGATCTTCTCCTCCCTAGATTTCATTGCAAGAGAGAGTTGTAAGAGAGAGAGAGCTTGTATCAACAAGAAGTGACACTTGGAGCTATACAAGGATTGATCCATTCTCTACTTCTCTACTTGAGCTTGATTCTAGTTTACTTGCTTTATTACTTGCTTTGTTTAATTCTTGCAATTTAATTCAAGCTTTGTTTTACTTCATGCTTTCTTGTATTTCTCTTATGGCTTGTTGTAACTAATTCTTATCCATGTACTAGTTTACCACTAGCTTAGCTTACTTCACTAACTCATGGGTGATTGCCTTTGTTAATCTTGCAAGTTGTATGATCTTCTCTTCTCCGACGGTTAAACCACCGTCTTGCAAGTGAGAAAGTAATTAGGTCAACACGCGAGACTAATCCTAAGCCGATGGAGTGACAACATTAGGCACGCATTCGCTATCAAGGAGTCTAGTAAGTCTTGGCAAGCTAGCAAGGTAAGCTAGTCATGGATTGCTTCTTCTTTAAGTTTTCTTTCCTTTTCTTGTGAATACCACATCCACTTCTTGATTTCTTTTCCCACGACTTTTCCACCATGAACATATCCATCTTCTTTTAGTTTCTTTTTCATTTGCTTCACTAAGTTTATAAGTAAGAGAAGAATACTCGTTTGTTCACTTCACCACCACACGTAAAGCTTCCATCGCGAGCTCTCCCTGAGATTCGACTCGGTATAGTCCTATACTATAGCGGAGACAAGAAAGGGTACATCAAATACATCTTTATACACATAATAAGTACACCCTTTTAGTCTAATCAAAAAATGGCGCCAAAAATTGATCGGCCAAAACTAGGTACGTGAAGTTAATTGCACAAGAATCAGGTATTAAAGAGATGGTTTATGGTTTAGAGTTCACCTTTGATCTTGTTTACTTCGAATATGTGATTATTATACCTTGTTCCAATCTTTCGTTATAGCATATAGCTATACCGAGTCGAACCACAAGGAGAGCAAGCGTAGAAGCTTCACGATACTAGTGAGACAAAGAAACGATACCTCTTCTTTGTTAATTACACAAGAGCAATATACAAGAAGTTGTGGATTGGTGGTGCATTGTGAAAAAGAAGTGAAGTGAATGAAGTGTGATGAAGTAAAGAAAAGATAAGAATGCTAGAATAAGATGTATAAACTCTTTTGATTAAAAAGATGCATGGCTAGCATTACTACACCTTCTTGCTAACATACTAACTCTATTGTTGATTGCAAGATTGCCTCATCAAGAATCATAGGCAATTTAATATAGCTTGCATGTGTAGTATTCCTTCTTGAAGACTAGAGTTCCTTTTAGTTAGTTAGCTAGAATCCTCTTCTTGAATCTTAGGTCCTTTTACTAGATGAACATTGAGGAACTATAGGCATGATACTCATTTAGTGCAAAGGTAGAAGAATCAAACTCTTTTGTACATTCAAAGCTTAACTACAAAGTTAGCTTGAAGTACTTGAGTTGATCTTGCTACACAAGTGACACAACCATGGTAATCCATCCTTTTGATCCAATCAAAGACTCTTTATAAGAGACACACAATTCATCTAGAGATCTAGCAAGCAATCACCAAAGGATACATCCAAACTTCATTGGAATTTACAAGAAACATGAAATTATGCAAGCATTGAAGTTTACAATCAATCAAGAGCTAGTAGTAGCTAAGTGAGTCTTAGCTAGCCATGCATTCAAGAAATTAGCCCTCCATTACACTAACAAACAAGCTATAATTCTCCATGAAAGTAAAGATCTAATCAATTAAACTAAAGCTAGAATTAAATGCAAGAAATTAAAGCATAAGAAAAGAAAGCATACTCAATTCTAGTAAAGAGAAGATGAGAGCTCCATTGAATCTTTGCTTCAAGATTGTCACAAGTCTTGATTACAAACTCTCAAAGTGAAGAACTCTCTCTCAATTTAGGCTAGAAATCAAGGAGGAAGGAGAAGAGAACTAGAAACCTAAAACAAAAATTACACAAATCCAAAATTTTTCTCTCTCTCTTCACTAACTTCGTGCACAGACCCTTGGCCAGCTATTTATAGGCAAATTTGAGAAGTCTCTGGAATCTTGACCGTTGGCACGAAATCCGAGGCTCAACGGCCCTCAGATTGCCGCGGATTGCCGCGGATCTGCCGCCAGATCTGGGCCGTTGGCTCGGATCTTTCTGGTGAGATCTGGTGGTTAGGTTGTTGGCCACGTGGGATGGTTGGATTCTCCACTTGGCGCGCAGATCTTGGTGAGATCTGATTTGATCTTTTGGCTAATTATGAATTAACCCCCTTAATTAT
>JAVJIF010028324.1:0-59952 GCA_038442645.1 Agave tequilana | reverse complement strand
CTCTCGTTTTCATGAGGGAGGTGCTAGGGCGGGGCAGATTTGCGTGCCCTTCTGGAGCCGACCCAACATTATTGTAATGGTCCCAGATTTCTAATATCCTCAATTACATAAACATTCTTTTAAACGACAGATTATCATAATCATTTCCAATCCTTGAAATTTCGGTAGCACCTCCTTTGTAAGTATTGATCGGGCCTGATATACATTACTAATCACAATAATTTCGGTCAACATCAGCATACTTATTCTTAACCCAAACATATAAATCAAACTCAGCGATCAGCCACATAATCATAATAATGTTTCAGCTTGACATCGCCTTTTATATGTAAAATAATAACAAGTTCGAGAGTACCCCTATCGGCACCCAAAAATGCTGTACTAATAAAATTTCAACTTATCATGATCATCACGATTGACTCATAATACATCCTTGAGAATATATATCTCGATATTACTAACTAAAAAAACTACCTCTGATGTTAAGTCAAAATGAAACTATATTCAATATATCTAAACATATTTATATAAGATCGACAATATATCCCACATCTCATACATACTATATATAAACACCAATATTGAAGAATTCAACATGATAAATTACACATAAGAAAATAGATGTATCCCAAAATGAATTCCAAGCAAAGTTTCCTTGCAGCTTAAACCGGGCCCTTACCTCAATGCAACCTGCAAGATATCAGTCTGTGGGGGATTGAGCTCGACAGCTCAGTGAGTGGAGTCAACGAAGAACTTAAGGAATGATATACAAAATAATAATATGAACATGATTACATCAAATAGTAAAGAAGAATCTGAACGAGACAAGATAACTTGGAATTGGTACTACTGTATAACTGTGGTGAGTAAACAGGTGTTCTAAGGTTCTCGTTCCTTCATTGGTGCGGGTGTCTCTTCTGATCATTGATTCTCTTTAATCTTCTTAAATTTCTACCCCTGAGTATTGTAAGATTTATGAATTATAGAAACTACTTACTCACTTACCTATAGGTCAATTCATCTTATGTATACCCCACACATATACACATGCACATATTGTTGGCCCAGAGGCCTTTCCCTTAGTTTTTGATGACTAACTTATGAAGGTTAGTTTGCTAATGATCTTGTATTTAATAAGTTTCAGATATTGATTAAGATCTTAATAGGTGATTAGCTTCAATAAAGAATTCAAAGCCAGTTTTGGAGCTAACACATGTTGATTCAAGAGCTCGCGCTTTAAGATCGCGTCTAGCACTCGGTTGGAGTCAAGCTCTTTGGATCGTATTTGGATCGAGTTGCTTAGAGAATAAGTTTTATAAAAGATTCGGTTTGTTTAGTTTATTTTAGTTTTAGATCTTGTGTAAGGATAACTAGTCTTGATATGCTCAAGTTCATATACACACAAGTTCAAAAGTTTTGTTTTCAGTTTAACCGTTTCGGATTTTCAGAATATATCTTTTGGTTTCATGAATAGGTTTCATCTAAAGTAGTTTACATGATTTGTATGTATAGTGGATTCATCCATATGCATTATTTGTTCATAATGTTTAGAAAGTTGCTTTAATGTATATCTAGTTCATGGTTTCAAGTTTTGTTTCTAACAAAACTTAGTTTGGATTTATTGTTAAAAACATAGATATATCATTTCCCGTGTGTATTGGATTCTATCTAGACACACTATGCTCTAAAAGTATTTAAATATCTTATTTTTTCATTTGTACAAGTTTATAGAAAAATCGTATTTTTCTTTAGAAGATTGGTTTTTGGAAAATATCGTTTCTGGTTTAAAGTTAAATTTTTATATCAAAAAAATGTTCAATTGTTTAAAATAGGTGATGAATTTTAGTCACACATATTTGTTCTTCAAATATTATAAGAACTTATTTTTTGGATTTTATTTGATTTTGAATTTTATAAGTATTAAAAACACCAAGTTTTCAAATCCTAAAACCTGTTCTGAGCCCACTGGCGGTCGACCGACCGTTCGACCGGAGCAGAGCTCAGTCGATCAGTCAGTTGACCGATGTGCACAAACGTGCACACTGTCTTGGACTATGGGTCGGTTGACCAGACGATCAACCGATGGATCTGGCCCCGGTCGACCGGTCGGTCGAGCGAGCCAGAGAGTTCACTCTTTAGTTATGGCCTCGGTCGACCGGGGCGGTCAACCATTAGGCAAATTCTCTTGGGGCGGTTAACCGAGCGGTCGACTGGTAATCCCAACGGTCAAAAATCTGACCGTTAGCCGGTCGACCGGGCGATCGACCGACAGGTCAATTTTACCTGTTCTGAACCCCAACCGCTAGTTTTTCAGACCCATATAAAATGAGTCTTTGGGGGTTGTTTCTCCTAAGATTTCGAAGAGCAATTTTTTTCACCTTCTCAAGTGTTTTTAACAAAGTTTTCAAAAGAATTTTTGTGTCAAAAATTCTCTATCTTTATTTGTTTTCAAAGTTTTAGAAAATCAAAGATAATCAAGTCTTTGGAAATCTATTTTGTTCTTCATTTTTATATTTCATCAAGAAGATTTTTTTAAGTATTTTCTTTGTTGTTTCATTTCCAAACACTTTGATTTCTCACATACTTGAGCTATCATTCTATTCCTATCTTTAGGATCTTTATTTGTAAGAAAAAGGATTTGTGATCATTTGTGATCACCAAAAGAGATTGTTTGTGATCTTTGTGATCACCAAGTGTATTTTCACCTTTACTTTGTGCTTAGCCAAGTGCCCACCTCTTGTGTAGAGATTTGTGTTTGAGAGAGGAGTTGTGTACTCCCGGTGTTGGTTGTAATTTCTCGATAGAGGTCCCTTTGTGGAAGTCCTGTGTGGACATAGTGAGAATCTTTTTGTGTGAAGGTGGGGATGTAGAGCAGTGGGATCCTCGAAACATATCTTCGCTTTTGTGTTTGAATCACTATTTCTCAACTCTATCTCTCTTTATATCTTACATTTCTTTATATAGTTCATATTCATATGCTAGATATAGTTTGCGTGTGCTCACACTTGTGTTCAACCAAGAGAGCTTATTAAAGCACCTCAACTCTTAGTTTAGAAAAATCTTGAGGAGTAGTTCCAGAGCCTTTCACGGGAAATTTCGGCTCACTCTTGGTTACACATAGTGTGTTAGCAATTAAGTTTTTAATTCCGCATTATTTCCTAGATTTGCTTGCACACCTATTCATCCCCCTATAGGTGCACTTACACATATACCACACAAGGTAGTACACCAAACATAATAACAAAATCATGATTATAATTTATTCATCCAGAATTACTTATGTCACCGTAAATGCTTGTATATCAAATAATCATATCACACTTTATAACAGTCATATATTATATATCATCCATATAGATGTACAGATCACAAGTAAAATGTTAGATTCTCAGTCTTCCCCCTCCTATCGGCTCCCGTTCGGACCCTTTCTCCGTTACACACACACTGTGTGTGTGTCCAAACAATAACACCCTTCTTCCCTTTCTTACTGGCTCCCGCTGGCCCCTTCCTTCAATATATAAAAATATAAGTATCACAGTAACACTGTCTTCCCCCTCCTACCGGCTCCCGCCCGGCCTTTCCTCTGATATATAAATATATAAGTATCACAGTAACACCATCTTCCCCTTCTACTGGCTTCCGCCTGGCCCTTCCTCCAATAGTAAAAGTGCAACGATAGTGCTCACATATGCGCGCGCGCGCACGCACACACACACACACACACACACATATTCCAATACCTTATACGCCATCATATTCATAGAATCCAATCAACAATTATTAACATATCAATGTGTTGTACACAATCACCATATATACACATGTATAGGTAAATAAAGTGATAAACTAAGTTGGGAGATTTTATTTTAGTGTTATCTCATTTCAGTTTCTTCATACAATCGAAAGATTCCTTGACTATAATATACCTTCATTACTGACTTAGTTCTAATCGCTGGTTAGTTTCTAAAACTTTTCTCACAAGTTTTATGTGTAATATAGATCTTCAATGTTACATTTTATACAACACTTACATATTTAGGTTCTTAATGTATTCAAATTACTTCTCCCGATACACTTTACAAATGACCCAATGATAGTGTCATGATTCTCCTTTTATTTTCCTATTATGAGTTCACTTTATTAAGATAAATGCAACTCATACCTGAAGGCAAGAAACATTATAAAACAAGAATAGCTTCATAATGATAGAAAGTACATTGAGAGAAGCTCAAACAATAATCTAGTAGAAAGAACTTTAAAAGGATTAAACTAAATAAAAGAAGGCCGGAAGAGTTTTCAACTTTATTGGTAGTGAAAGATAGGAAGTTAGGTTACCAAAATGTAAGTGAGAAACTATCTCTTATTTAATCCGTTAAAATAATCGCATAACTGTTTTCATAAAACTCGAGCAACTAATCAATATTATCGTTCTGATACTCTAAATTAATTAGATACGATACCATGAAGGTTATTACTTGAAAGATATTTATTTCTCCTCTTATCTTGGTGTCTTGAAAGGATTAGAACTTGGGTCAATAACTTGAAGTTACTATTATTAAACTGATTTGGGGTGAAGAGTCAAAATCGTCATTGATATGCCTTGCACTGAAGCTTTAATGTTAAGATAAATCTAATTTCGAATGATTCGCTAAGAGTATTAAACTGATCTAATTTCAAGATTTCTGTTAAATTGTTTAATGTTAGCGCAAAAATATTTACCCATAAATTGTTGTCAACCTCTTTAGTTTTAGGGAGACTTCTCAATCTCTAAAATAATTGATTCCTAGATATTAGTTCCAGGGACGATCTTCAACTACTGAACACCATTTATTCGGTCAAAAGTAACATCTTTTTGAATATGCGCTTTGTTTCTAGAACAAATTAAAAGACTTAGACTATTTAATGATTCTTCTCAAAAATATGCTTTATCATGCATGTGATTTGGGGCTAAAACTCATTATTCTCTTCCCAAATAAGATCTCCTGCATCTATTCTACCCACGTAGTACTAATCCTTTTTTGTTCCCGAGACTTTCAAAATAACCTGGTGATCCAACATGCCATAGATCTATGCAAGGTCCAGGTTTGACAAATTACTCTTGATCATTTTAACTGAAAAATTCAATTGAGTTTCAGGGAATTAAGAAACTACTAAAATTACAACGACATGATAAAATCTCTAACATAAATAAGTGAAGTTAGTTATATGCGTTTCTTTTTCTCATACACATGATCATACTTATCATATGACTCAACAATCACAATTATTAATAAATTATGTGTATCGTTTGGACCATAACCCTTATCGTAATATTAATCGTCGTAGATTAAATTTAGAACAATTTTTATTCGTATGAATTGATCACGTATGTTTTTCATGATATTGTATAACTTTTCAGTCTATAGGTTCAGTTTTCAGTGGAACTATCATTATGATTTACCATCATATTCCAAATTTTTTTTCAATCATGGATTCACATCAGTAGGTTTCGACCACGAATCATGGTACAGTACTAATCTAATCATTTATCACATGAGACATCATATTTATTGCTAAACTTGCCCTCCATAAACTTAAACAATAGTTGTATCTGGTTAACTCTGAGTCATGCCCTTAGACCCAACACCCACACACAATTTTTCTATCGATAATTTATCAACTTCGATTATTTATAACCTATTGACATCCATACTATTCAGTTATAAACATCAAACAAGGTCAAAAAACTATATTTGCATGGAACAATTTACTATCACGGCTATGGCAAGCAAAAATGAAGACGACTTATGAAGTAGAGCTAAAGTTTAATGTCTAATCCACTTTCTCATTTGTTGGCCCAGAAGCTCATCACTCTAGTTATGATGATGATTAACTCATGTAGTTATAGTACTAATGACTTGCATTTATATAGTTTCAGATTTACTACCAAGATATTAGTAGGTGCTTAGCTTCAACAAAGGAGTTTTGGAGCTAACACATGTAAATTCAAGAGCTCGCGTGTCAAGATCTCATCTAGCACTCGGATGGAATCAAGCTCATTGGATCGTGTTTGGATCGACTCAGCTTAGAGAAGGAGTTCTACAAAAAGACTTCGGTTTGTTTAGTTTGAGTTTGTATTTAAATCTTTTGTAAGATAGACTAGTATTTATACGCTCAAGTTCACACACACACACATACACATATAATTTCAATACGTTTGGTTTTCGGTTTAACCGGTTTTGGATTTCAAGTACACATATATCGGGTTTTCTCGGTCGACCGAGCGGTTGACCGTTCTGCTGATCTGCTCGACACCCTTGTAGATTTCTTAATATAACTTTTTATTCTTATATTCAATTAAAATAATTTAAATTGCATTTTAAAGATAACTTTTAGAGCTACATTTCTTATTCAATAATCATTTTCTGATTCAAATGTTAAAGATGTCAAATATTGGGTTGAAGTCTATTCTTGTTCTGAAAATAGTTTACAGTTTTTGATTTGATACCTTTCAGTGTTTTATTGATAACTTTCTACTCTAAAGTTATATTGAGTTGATTTAAGTTGTATTAGAAAGAAGACGTAAAGATTTACAAATTATTTCTATATACTTATTTTTAAATTCTGACGTTTTAGGCCTGAAAACTGTGTTCAATATTGACCAACAGACTGCCAGATTGGCAGTAACAGCTAGCTCTTTTAAAAAAACTGTTTTAAAACACGTTTCTTTTAAAACGAGGAAAGTTGATTTTTAAGGTCAGTTTCTTCCTCTTTAAACCTGGTAAAACTATTTTAAAATTATTTTTCTAAAACCTATATAAAGGGTCATTGGGATTGAATATTTCATAACAACAAATTCTATTAAAAATCTAGTTTTTGCTTTCAAAGAGAAAAAGTTTCAAGTTTGCTTTTGTGCTCTTATTTTAAAGTTTTATTTGAGTTTTTCTATTCTTAAAATCTCTCTTTCTAATTTTCACTCTCACTTACATTTTTGAGCTTCAAGTTTACATTTTACTCCATAGGATTTTTGTAAGAGAGTTATAAAGAGAGTGTTTGTGATCTCTTGATCTCCAAGATTTTTGATAGCTATTCTCTCATCTTTTTCAGTGGTTTTGCAGCAAGTTTAAAAGGAGTTTTGAGCCTAAAATCTTTATCTTTGTTTGTTTTAAAAGTGTTAGAAAAATCAAAGAAAAGAAAATCTTTGAGAAATTGGTTTTGATGTTTATTTTCATATCTATCTAGTATTTGTCTCAAGTGTTTTTCTTTGCTATTGTCATTTCCAAATACTTTATTTTGCTCACACTTAAGCTATCATCTCTAATCCTATCTATAGGATCTTGTTTTCGTGAGGAAAATTATTTGTGGTGTATTGTGATCACCAAGTGTTATTTGTGATCATTGGATCACCAAAATTGTAATCTTTTCTTTGCTTTGGCTTTGTGCCTATCCCTCTCGTATAGAGGTGATTGTGTTTGAACTTTGGCTTTGTGTCTTATCCCTCTTGTGTAGAGGTGATTGTGTTTTGGCTTTGTACCTATCCCTCTTATGTAGAGGTGATTGTGTTTGAGAGAGGAGTAGTGTACTCCAAGTGTTGAGTTGTAATTTCTTGGTGAAGTTCCCTTTGTGGAAGGTCTTGTGTGAATATATAGTGGAAATCCTTCTGTGTGAAGGTGGGAACGTAGAGCAGTGGCTCGAACCTCGAAACATATCCAGGTGTTTGCATTTGATCTATTATCTCTAAACTCTATCTCTCTTATATCTTGCATTGCTTCATATTGCGCATATTCATTTGCTAGATATACTTTGTGTGTGTCATATTTGTGCTGAACCAAGAGAGCTTCATATAGCACCTCAACTCTTAATCTAGAGGAATCTCAAGGAGATAGTCCAGACCCTTCACGGTGAATTCGGCTACACTCTTTGATTACACATAGTGTGTTGCAATTGAGTTTTTAATTTCACATCATTTGTCATTAGATTAGCTAGTACACCTATTCACCCCCTCTAGGTGTATTTCAATTAGTATCAGAGTTTGGTGCTCTTGATTTGGGTCTAACAACCTTGAGTTAAAGATCCTTATTTTAACTAATCACAATATTTGTTTACACACACATATGGATTCATGACACCTCTCATGTTTGATATTCTTAACATCCAAAGTTGAAAAGTTAAGATGTCAATGTACCTCAAAGCACTAAGAATTCATATTTATTTTGCCACTATTAAAGATCATATTGTTTAAATGGCAAACATCTAGAGGATACAAAAGCCATCCATGCATTAAAGAGTACCATAAATGATGATTATTTATGTAAAATTTCTAATATTGATTCAACTTTTGCAGTATGGAACAAACTTGTCTCTCTTGGTGAACAAAAGCAATACTATATGGGGAGCGACTCGGATGATGGAAGCGATGCTTTCAACATGTGCTACATGGTCCAAGGGGTTGAACCCTTGAGGTAAATTCCGAATTCGAGTTAGAAGAAGATATTCGCATGCCTTATGATGAGCTTGCATCATTTTGTCAAAAACTTCTTGAAAAATATGATTTATTAAAAGTTGAAAAAAAAATTAAAGAAGGAAAACACTTCTTTGTTATAAGAAAATGATTCCTTTAAAAATAAATTTGAATGTGTTTCAAAAGAAAATGAATTTTTGAAAAAGAAGAATATTTCATTTCTTCAAAATTAAATGACATTTGTGAAGGAAATAATTCATTGAAAAATAAAATTATTTTGGTGGAAAAAGAAAAAGAGATTGTTCTGAAAGAAAAAACTCTTTGAAAAGAAAAATTATTTTAAAAGAAAAAGAAAACATTTCTAATAAGAAAAAGATTGTAGATTCTCATGCTCATGTCTCTTCTTTCAAAATTAATAATTATATTTACATATGCTCATGGCTCCACTTTGAGCCAATGTGCCATGAACCACACACGATTAGAATTCATGTTTCGCAAGAAACATGCTCCTCATATGCATGCACACAAAACACGGCATACACATGCTCATCATGCTCATATACATGATTCTATTATGCTCATGTGTACACTTGTACACATTGTGGACGTACATGCCACCTTGCAAGATTTTGTTATGATAGATTAAATATTTAAAATTTGCAAATAAATTTGTTTGGGTTAGGAAAGGTGCTAACCCTATGGACCCAAAAAGGTATGGGTACCAAATTCACCCATATTATATTTGATGTAGGTGTGGCCTCTCACTTGAGTGAGGGTTTTGGTGACTTGATGGTGGATGCGTTTGAGCTTGATGGATACTACATTAGATGCATCACCTTTAAGGATGTTTGGTGGGAGGACCATCATGGTTTGGAGACCTAGAGATTAGCCCTATTGATTTTGATAACTATCTCTAACTCCCTATTTATGTTTACATGCTTTCTCATTGATGATTTTTAGCATGTCTTGATTTTTCATATTCATTATGTTTAAATGCAATATTTATTAGACTGTGATATACATATGTAGTATTTGAGAGACACTCATATTTATATGAACTATTATTTTTATGTTCTCACTATAGCTTAGCTAATGTGTATATCCTAACTCTAAAGCACGTGCATTTACCTAATGATCATGTTTTGTCTATGATTTTGCACTTCATATTTTTAATTACTTGTTTAGATGAAGTTTTCATTAAAACTTGTGTTTATACTTGTACAAGTAGTGAGCTACACTTAGTTATTATATATTTGTGCTTCATTACTCATTTGTACCATTACATGTACATGTATAATCTAGTTTGATGATCCTTTCATTTATACTTTTTTTCTATTTTTGTACATGTTTTCATAAAAATGTGTTTATCTTCATGTATATGTTAATTTTGTCTAAAACTATTAAATATACATGTCTGTCATAGAGTCACTTACTTTTCATGCAAATTTTTGTTATGAACTCGTTTTATGTTTGGGATATGTGTATATACTTTTAGTTTTAACAAAACATACATATACCTTGAAGCGTATTTAGTTTTGATGATTTCTTACTTTTGATAAAAGAAAATTTATATGAGCTTCATTGCCTATCTCCATGATTATACTTATTACATGATTTTTACTCTCTATGTTTGGTGTTCACTCATGACTTTATTTTCATGAGTTTTATATGTGTTTTATAGACCTTGAGTGTCAATCATTATGTGATTTTCATGTTTTCATAGGATATATGATTTGATTTCATGTCTTCAAGGATCTTTAACTAGTTTTTCAAATATTATTATAAACTAGTTTTTTTATTCTTAAATTGGTATAGTTTTCAAACATATTAAATTATTTTCAAACTCTTATTTTTGAAAACCCCTACCAACCTAAGGGCAGTTGGATGGGCGACCATGTCTTGTATACCCTTATTGAATATCTTTTAAATTTGTGCATGAATAGGGTGGTAAGTGAGTTATACACTTGATCTTCATGGAATTTTATTTTTGTATACTCATATTTGCTTCTTATATATGATGCTTCAAATTTCAATTAGTATCAATTTCAATTGGTATTTTCAATTTCACACACATATATATATATATGATTTGATTGTGCTTGTTTTATAATATCTTTACATTCTGAAAGCACAAATTATGTTTATGTTAAGCTTAATTTTATTCCAAATATTAATTGTTGTCTTCACAAGCTTATGTATTGATTTCAATTGGTATTTATTTGGTATCAAAATGTACTTCATGTTTCACCTTCAACTGGTATCAAAAACTACTATTGGAATCTTCAAAAAATTTTCTTGACAAATGGTACCAACTTTTATTTATCGACTACTATTTGATTTTATTTGTATTATAATTCATTTTGTTGACTTAAAGAAATTTCAAAATTTTATTTTTAAAAAAATGATTTCAAAATTTGTTGATATATATTTCCTATATGCAAGGGGAGCTTAACATCTCCTTTATATATAAATTCATGTTGAAGTGTATTACACATAAAGTAGAGCTTGACCTCTCTTCCTTATGTGGTACACGTGTGTAGGGGGAGCTTAACATCTCCGTTTATACATTGTATATTATGATTTATGTGGGTTAGAGTCTAGTCATTCTTTCTCCATATAATGTAAATCACTTAGAGGGGGGTGAATAGGTGAAGGCTAATCTAATGGTCACTAAATGCGGAATTAAAAACTTATTACACTAAACACCACGTATAACACAAGAGTATAGCCGAATTCCCCGTGAAGGCTCTGGACTAACTCCTCAAGATTCCTCTAAATAAGAGTTGAGGTGCCGCATTGGCTCTCTTGGTTAAATACAAGTGTTAGCAAACAATCCCCAAGCATATAACAATTAAGCTCACAATATATATCAAGCATATAAGATGAAAGCAATAAAAGCATGCAAGATATAAACAAGAGTAAGAGATAGAGAGTGAGCAATCGCAAACACGGGAGATTTGTTTTGAGGTTCGAGCACACTTGCTCTACGTCCCCGCCTTCAACACTTGAAGGATTTTCACTATAAACGATCCCACCGGATCACTCGGTGCCGCAACACCTACAAGGAGTTCCCACTAGAACTCTTGGACTCTCTAGTCCCGTACACACCGCAAGCCCACAAGCTCGCCGAGGCCGCACCTCAAACACCGAGTTCACACACGAACTCGAAACACCGCGAACCCGCAAGTCCGCCTCCTCAAAGTATAAAGTAGAACTTTGGTGATCACAATACTTTGATCACCTAAAATCCTCTCACAACAAATCCCTATAGGTAGATATAGCAATGGATAGCTCAAGTGTTGTGTGAGAAAACAAGGATTGAATCTATGGTGAAAAACACAAGAAAAATCTCTTTTGAAACACTTTTGATAAACTCTCTTTGATTTGGAAATATTGGCTCTAAAAACTTATGGATATAACCACTGAAATGAGTAGGAAAAACTAGCCCAAAAACTTCTTCAAAATCTTGTAGAAAATAGCCCCCCAAAACCCTAATATATAGGGCTAGAAAAACTAGCCGTTGGGGCAAAATATCAGCCCTGACGGCTGACGGTCGACCGGCCCGGTCGACCGCCAACGGTCAGATTTCTGACCGTTGGGGCAGCGGTCGACCGGCCCGGTCGACCGAGACCCTGGAACAGAGAACAGTCTTCTCTGTCGGTCGACCGTCCCGGTCGACCGAGGCTTTCCAGAGAGCAGAGGCTCTCTGCGGTTGTGGCGCCTCGATCCCGCGGGTACGGGGACGCCACTGCGACGTATATACGCAGGTCAGAAATACCCTCATGTATATACGCTAAGCATCAATACAGGCAAGAATCAGAGACGGAAGTACAGTGGTAACATACATTCCAATAGAAATAGCGCAAGTACATGGTTATCACAGAGAATGATACAACATTACATGAATGTTACATTACCAGAAAATACAAAAGTACATAATACATGAAGAGATATACAAAAACAGAGAGGTGCTCACGAGTAGCAAGAGGGCCTCGGGAGCCAAATAGGAGAGGTACTGGGAGGAAGAGCTATGACGCCGTCCAAACTTCTGCTACACTCTGACCACCATGGGAGGATCCGCTGCGCGCTCTGATCTACTACAGCCAAGCCACCAAGATCCAGACTCCAGGATCTGGACATGAGAATCCAGGGTTATTAGTAACCCAGCGAGTACAAACAATAAAGCCAGGTGGCGTGCATAACAGGATACATGTGTACAGGAAATGTGTATCGTGAATATAAGCACATAAGAACATGAAATAAGACAATGAGCAAAGTAACTACAGAAAATCAGTTATATAAGCTCACATTACCGATCTGTGAGATTAGTACGTCGAAGGAATAATCCAAACAAGGAAACCCTCATATATATACCCTATACCTCACGTCACTGTAGTCTGAGTTTATATAATCTGAATTTACCTTCACAATATAAGAATGAAACAATATGAAAGCAATTAAGTAATCCTACAAGGTAGCACATGTCTAAGTGGTGAGCAGTATAAACTAAGAGTATAGCTAGTCATATATCAGGAACATGTTATTATTAAATTATTAAGACTCATCTGATTTGTATACGTTGGTATGTGTCCTATCCCACATACCTCAGCATACAGACCCCAGAGTAAGTTATTGGAAACTGATAGGGATCGACGAACCATGCTTAGAATGGGTCCCGTACATGCCCGGGACAACGGTCAAGGAGTATCCGGTACTGAGCCGGAACGTACCGCTAGGTACCAGGACTTATTGTACGCCCGAACAGGAATAGGATGTCACCGCTCCCACAGGAATAGGCTCAGGGGCTTATGGTACACCCAGCAGGCAAGGGAGTAGGGGTGCCAGTACACCCCACGGAAACGCCTGGTGGCCTCCAGGTCGAATCCAAGTATATGGCCGCGCGACACTATAAGACCATCATAAACATGGAGACTATATCGGTACTCATCAGTTTCCCCCATCCCGGTGTAAGTTGTCTAATTATTATAATTTGTCCAGTGATAATATCCACAGAGTATTCATAGTAAACCCATATTTATGGTTATCCTATTACGGGGATCAACAGGAGTATAGTATCAGGAGTAATGTCAGGAGCCTCCATATTTCAGGGGTTCAAGTATACAAGAATACATGAGTCCAGGAGTACCAAGTATATGGTATAATATAATAATCAAGTCCCCGTAAAAGTGATAGCCATGAATATGTCATATAATACACAGGTATCAGGGGTGGTAGTGTCCGGTCAAAAGTCACGATGTCAAGTCTAGGTATTTGTACCACATGAAAGCATATCATATACCGTGTATCAGGAGCAGGTGTCAAGTATGACATATCAAGTATCGTTGTCTAATATTAAGTGATAAGTGTAGCATAACAAGTACCAGTGTCGGGTATCATATGTCAAATATAGCATGGCAAGTACCGGTGTCGGGTATCATGTGTCACATATAGCATGGCAAGTATCAGTGTCAAATATAGCATGGCAAATATCGGTGTCAAATATACCATGGTAAATATCGGCGTCAAATACCGTGTGCCGGTGTAAATACCAAGTGCCGGTGTCAAAAATCATATATCTAGTGTAACATGCCAGGTGTCGGTGTAATTACCGTATATCGGTGTCATAAATCGTATATCAAGCATAACATGTCCAGGGTCGGGTAAATACCGAGTGCAACATCATATATTAACTCGCATAGCATGATATCATGTATTAAATTTACGGTAACAAGTGCTAAGCATGCTAACATATCCATATATTAATTCCATGCTTAAAATACAAGAGTGTTTATTTTTAGGTGTATAAAAAAAAGTACTCGCCTGAAATCGGGGTAAAATACCGATTAAACTTCGGGGAATCAGCGAACCGTTCGAGTAAACCTCTAGCCCATCAATATATATTAAAATATATAATTATAAATATTTATATAAAATTAGAGAGGGAATGAGAGAGGGGAGAGAGAGGAGAGAGAGAGTTATAGGAAGGAGAGAGAGAGAAAGAGAGAGAAATTATGGTGTTTTTAAAAATAAATTTGGGATTAAAAGGAGAGGGGTATTGATGTAAATATAGGGAAGTAGTTTGAGGGAATGGTGGGGGTATTTTAGGAAAGAGAGAAACTATGTTTTATTTAGGGAAGAAATGAAAAGAAAAAAAGGAAAGAAAGAAAAGAAAGAAGAAAGAAAGAAAAGGAAAAAAGAAGAAGGAGGGGGGGGTGGCAGGCCAGCGGCCGGCCGCGGCGGCGGCCTGGTGGCGGCGCCGCCGGAGGTGCTGGGCGCACGCGCGAGGTCCGGGTGGAGTAGGGAGGAGGAGTTGAGTAGTTGTTGTTGTTGTTTGGTGGAGGTGGTGTTGGTGGTGGTGGTGGTTATGGTGGTGGTGATGTTTGGTGGTGTTGGGGAGTTGGAGGAGAAGGAGGAGATGATATTCGGTTGGTTGGAGTGGAGAATTTGGTGGTGGTGATGGTGAATTTTGGAGAAGATGAAAGTGGAGGTGAGATGGGTTTGGTTGAAATTGGAGGTGGTGGTGGAGTTTTGGGGGTTGATGGAAGTGGAGAAGGGTTGTGGGGTGATGGGGGGTGCGGCGGCGGCGGCTTGGGCGGCAGCGGGCCGGTGGTGGTGATGGTGGAGGCGGCGGTTGTGGTGGGTGCGTGAGTGGAGTGGTTTGGTTTGTTGGTTGAAGTGTTGGAGGGATAATTGAAATAGAAAGAAGGGAAGAGAAAGGGTTTAAGTGGAGAAGGAAAAGGAAATTGGAATGATGAATGGGGATGGTGGAGGGAGTAGTTTGCTCAGCCCATGATGCCCTATTCCCTGCTGCGGCTGCGTCAGTTGCGTTGGCGTGGGAGAAGAGGTGGAGTGGAGGAGAAGAAAAGAAAAGAAAAGAAGAAAAAGAAAGAAAATGAAAGGAAAATGAGAAAATTTAAAAGAAATAGAAAGAAATAGTAAAAAATTATAAATAAATATTTTATTAAATAATAAAATTAATAAAATATTCTGGAAGTAATAAGTAGAGGAGTTGAGAGGAAAAGCAAGAAAAAGAAAGAACGACAAATTATATTATTATTTTAATAAGGCGAAAATTTGACTGTTTCAGAATCATTCAGAAAAATTCTCGAAAATAGAAAATATTATTCTAAGATACTCGGTGAAATCAGATTTGAAAAATACAATGTAGTTTTCAAACTAAAAATCTTAGAATCTTCCGGCGATACCGGCTGACACCAGAATTGGTCAAATTTTGATAAATTTTGAAAAATCTTAAAAAATATTTTTAGATAGAAAATGATATTCTAAGATGTACTGTTAAAGCCATTTTTGAAAATTTAATCCCATTTGAAAACTAAAAATCCGGGAATCAGTCAGCGATGCTGACCGACACCGGTTTTGGAGATTTTGCAGAAAAATTTCAGAAAATTATGAAAAATCTAAAATATTAGAAAACAGTCTCTGAAATTAAAATCGGTCAAATCGGACTACCAAAAAGTCAAATCGGGCTACAAACTAGTATCGGGTTCTCGGTCCGGGTCAGGACTTACTCTAGGTCTGAGAATCCAGATCTGATACTAAATAAACTAAGTAATCACAACCCATGAACACATACAGGAAGAAGATTGAGCAATATGATCGAAAAATTTGGGACACGTATCTGGGTACGTATCCCGGGAATGGGGCGCTACAGCGGTCGACCGGGTCGGTCGACCAGCCCTCCAGCAGTCCTGGCGTGCACGTTCTGTGCACGTCGGTCGACCGACCCGGTCGACCGACTTCAAGCACGGTCGACCGGTCCGGTCGACCGGCAGAAGCCAGAACAGACTTTTTTAGGATTAAAATGTTGATCATTTTGGCTAAAATAAAATCCCATAAAATCATGAAAAATCTACAAAAATATTTTTAACATTATACTTTGATAATCAAACATGCTTGAACAAAATCAAGACATGTTACAAACAATTTGAACTATTTTTGTAACTTAGAAATTTTGGCTAAAAATGAAAACTGTAATTTTTCCAAAATTGGTTTTTCCAAAACTTCTCCAAATACAAAAACAAGATATTTTAAACACTTTTAAAGCATAGAGTGTATGGAAATGATCCACTACACATACATGGTGAAATATCTATATTTTTGACATTAAGCTCTAAATTTGATTTTGGTTAAACCATATAAACTTGAATTCCAAAAACCAAACCGATATTTTTCCAAAAAGAAAACTCTTTTGTATTTTTCCAAAATAAAAATTCTTTTATGAAAAACTTATCTAAATCAAGAGTGTGTGTGTGTGTGTGGTATACTTGAGCAATCCACCAACTATTCTATCCTATACATTTTACCTAAAAACAAAATCTTATAAAAACAAACCTAGACACAAGTCTTGATCTTGAAGGTCTTCACTTGAAGTCTTTACATCTTCTTGACTTGGTCCAAACACGATCCATAGAGCTAGAATCCTCTTGAGTACTTGATGTGGTCTTGATGCACAAGCTCTTGAATCAAACCGTGCTAGCTCCAAAACTTGACTTTAAATTCTTTGTTGAAGCTACACACCTACTAAGATCTTGATCACAAATCTGAAACTTAAATAAACACAAGATCATTAGTACTATAACTACATGAGTTGATCATCATCAAAACTAGAGTGATAGGCCTTTGGGCCAACATGTAATGCATGTATGCGAGGGGAGCTAACTTATCGTCTCTCCTCTTCATGAATATATATCACATATACATCTTTATTGTTTGATTATCCTTACCCTTTGTTGATGAATTGACAAAAAGGGGGAGAAAAATTAAGTGACTTTATATATGCATGCTTAATATTGGTATTTATGCATATATGTTTTGTTTAGTTTATGCATTTCATTGAATATTTATTTATTTATTACTATGCATGAGTTAAGGAGGAGCTTTTATGAAGTTTATCTTTAATCCATGCATATATAACTTCATGAGTTTTGTCATCATAAAAAAGGGGAAAATTGTTGGCCCAAAGGCTCATCACTCTAGTTTTGATGATGATTAACTCATGTAGTTATAGTACTAATGATCTTGTGTTTATATAGTTTCAGATTTACTATCAAGATCTTAGTAGGTGCTTGGCTTCAACAAAGGAGTTTTAGAGCTAACATATGTAAATTCAAGAGCTCGCGCGTCAAGATCGCTTCTAACACTTGGATGGATTTAAGCTCTTTGGATCATATTTGGATCGAGTCGGCTTGGAGAAGAAGTTCTACAAGGAGACTTCGGTTTGTTTAGTTTGAATTTGTGTTTAGATCTTGTGTAAGATAGACTAGTTTTGTATGCTCAAGTTCACACACACACAAGTTCAATATGTTTGGTTTTCAGTTTAACTGGTTTTGAATTTCAAGTACACATATATCGGTTTTTCTCGGTCGACCGGGCGGCCGACCGTTCTGCTGATCTACCCGACACCTTTGTAGATTTCTTATTATAACTTTTTATTCTTATATTCAATTAGCATAATTTAAATTGTATTTCAAAGATGACTTTTAAAGCTACATTTCTTATTCAATAATCATTTTCTAATTCAAATGTTAAAGATGTCAAATGTTGGGTTGAAATCTATTCTTATTCTGAAAATAGTTAACAGTTTTTAATTTGACGTCTTTCAGTGTTTTATTGATAACTTTCTACTTTAAATTATATTGAGTTAATTTAAGTTGTATTAGAAAGAAGACGTAAAGATTTACAAATTATTTCTATATACTTATTTCTGAATTCTGACGTTTTAGCCCTGAAACTGTGCTCAATATTGACCAACAGACTGCCAGATTGGCAGTAACGGCTAGCTCTTTTAAAAATTGTTTTAAAACATGTTTCTTTTAAAACGAGGAAAGTTAAATTTTTAAGGTCAATTTCTTCCTCTTTAAACCTGGTAAAACTATTTTAAAAGTATTTTTTTAAAATCTATATAAAGGGTCATTGGGATTGAATATTTCACAACAACAAATTCTTTTGAAAAATCTAGTTTTTACTTTCAAAGAGAAAAAGTTTCAAGTTTGCTTTTGTGCTCTTATTTTTAAAGTTTTATTTGAGTTTTTCTGTTCTTAAAATCTCTCTTTCTGATTTTCACTCTCACTTACATCCTTGAGCATCAAGTTTACATTTTACTCTATAGAGTTTTTGTAAGAGAGTTGCAAAAAGAGTATTTGTGATTCTTGATCACCAAGGTTTTTGATAACTATTCTTTCTATCTTTTTCAGTGGTTTTGTAGCAAGTTTAAAAGGAGTTTTGAGCCTAAAATTTTTATCTTTTATTTGTTTTAAAAGTGTTGAAAAAATCAAAGAAAAGAGAGTCTTTGGGAAATTGGTTTTGATCTTTATTTTCATATCTATCTAGTATTTTTTTCAAGTATTTTTCTTTATTATTTTCATTTCCAAATACTTTGTTTTCTCATACTTGAGCTATCATCTCCAATCCTATCTATATGATCTTATTTTTGTGAGGAAAATTGTTTGTGGTCTATTGTGATCACCAAGTGTTGTTTGTGATCATTGGATCACCAAGATTGTAATATTTTCTTTGCTTTGGCTTTGTGCCTATCCCTCTTGTGTAGATGTGATTGTGTTTGAACTTTAGCTTTGTGCCTTATCCCTCTTGTGTAGAGATGATTGTGTTTTGGCTTTGTACCTATCCCTCGAGGGATAGGAGTGATTGTGTTTGAGAGATGAATAGTGTACTCCAAATGTTGAATTATAATTCCTAGATGAAGATCCCTTGTGGAAGGTCCTGTATGGACATATAGTGAAAATCCTTCTGTGTGAAGGCGGGGACGTAGAGCAGTGGCTCGAATCTCGAAATATATCTTAGTGTTTGTGTTTGATCCACTATCTCTAAACTTTATCTCTCTTGTGTCTTGCATTGTTTAATATTACACAGATTCATTTGCTAGATATACTTTGTGTGTGCCATACTTGTGTTGAACTAAGAGAGCTTCATATAGCACCTCAACTCTTAATCTAGAGGAATCTCAAGGAGATAGTCCAAAGCCCTTCACGGAAAATTCGACTACACTCTTTGGTACACATCGTGTGTTGCAATTGAGTTTTTAATTCCGCTTCATTTGTCATTAGATTACCTAGTACACCTATTTACCCCCCTCTACGTGTATTTCAATTCATCCACCACATGTCATTAACTAATTCATTGTCTCATCCAATATTCATAAGAACTATCTCTGGTGGCTAAATAATATCCACTATGACTTTCATTAGTGAGTTAACAAGGCTAGTACAACCGGCTTGCTAAAATATCATCAAACTTTCTCTTAGGCCACCATCTGAGCAAGCTACCAATTTAGAGAACTCAAGAACCGATTAAGAATTATAATATGAGACTTTAATAAGACCTAAAATCATATTTTACCAAGATCTTGATTTAGAATTTCTTAGTCTATGCATCAAAATTGGTCAATACCTTTTTATTAGACATCCGAAGGAAAAGTATACTTATGGAGAAACACCTCAACAATGCCATACCGGTATTATAATTTGACGTGGAATGTGATGAAGAATTAAACGTTCATAAGAGAGGAAGAAAACCCAATTTATTTTTACATGGTTCAATGAGATTTATTCATAAGAAATCTATTAAGCGATAAATTCAATATTAATAGTGGCAAATTGTAAAAATAGATTAAAATCTTCACCTATCTATAAATTGATAACCCATTATTTCACTTTTTCAATCACACAAAGAAAGTAAATATCACTTGTAGCATGTTTTCACATACACAAACCAATTGTGATATACTCATAAAAATTTTGATTTCTAAGCACAAGACCAATTTAAACTTTTAACATAACTAAACATTGTCATGGCATTCTTAGCCAACCCAACAAAATCAATTTAAATTTTTTAATTTTTATTTCCCAATTAGTATAATATATATGAAGGGAATTGGAATTTAAAGAAATATTTCAACAATTCATAAAATCCCTAAAATAAATTCAATTTATATACTCAATTCAAGGATTCCCTCTCATTGATTTCACCGACATATCATTTACAAACATACCATGAGACTTTCACTTCATAAGTATTATAAAAATCAGATTTTTAACAATTCTTTTTATTATAAAAGAGATGGGTAAGAGACTCCTGCACATAGATTTTCTCCTCTTCATAGCCGCCGAACTTCCGCCGGTGCAATGACCGCCCTTCAATAGAGTAAGAGAGAGATTTGAGTTAGGAGGAATCAAGAGAGAGAAGGCTAAAGTTCTCTTAGGGTTTTGACTTACCAAGAAAGGGGGAGAGAGAGTGGGGGGAGGGGGAACAAGAGGAGCTGCTGCCCCCCACCATGCAGGCCGCCACCGACAGCCTGCGCGTGCCGCCTAGCCGCGCCCTGCAAATAGCCCCTGCCGCGCCACCCAGATCCCAGGGGGGGAGGAGAGAGGGGGAGAGAGAGGTAGGGAGAGAGAGGAATTGAGAGGGGATTTTTTCTAGGGTTGAGAGATTGGGAAAGATGAAAGAGAGAGGTCATGTTTTCAGCTTGAGAAATGAAAGAGAGAGATGGAAAAATATCTCTTCTTATTTACATAAATCCCCCTATCTCATTTTTTTTAATCCTTTATCAATCCCTCTCCCTTTCTCTCATTAAGCCACATGTATACACAATCTTCAAACTAAATCTTAACCATCCATCATCCTCCTTTCATGCACACTTACCCCCTTTCACTAAGTCCTCGTCAATATACTATTATGGTATTTTCTTAATATTTAATTTATTTTCTTGTATTTACAAAATAAACTCATATACCACTTTATTACACATATTTGTATGAACAATATATTGAAAATATACAAATATTTATATAGATACATGTATTCATACAAGGATGATTGTATTCACGAAGTTTTAACACACACACACACACACACACACACATATATTCAAATACCAAATTTCCCACTTCCAAATTTTTCACAAAATTTCTAATCATTCATTGTTACACTGGTTTAATTCGATTATTACCTCAAATAATCTGCTTAATCACTTTAATTAAGAAATAAAATATTAAATCAAGATTTAATAACTGGGATGTTACAATTCTGCCCCCTTACAAAAGTTTTGCCCTCGAAAATTGGTACCTGAAATGAGTTAAGTATAAAATATTCACATTTCTCCTGCATATCACAAAATCTTTCTTTAATGCAACTCTTTCTCGATCATTCACCTCGAAGCTCCATTATCTCTTGATCAATTCTATACTATGTCATTACGATCCAAACTAATATTAACTCGCTTGATACCTTAATCATTCCCTTACTCTAATGTCTCATGTCATGACAGCTCATAATGAGGGTCCACACCCCTAACAGAGCACATCTGAATCATGATATATGGGTACCATAATCCGAACATAAGGCAGTGACCAAATATATCGCGTTCAAGATTCGTCATTCACATAAGAACTTCTACCCCCTTAAATCATCCAAATCAAACAACACATTCACGTACGCGCAAAACACACATGCATATATATCATTTATGGCAATCTGTCCTGGCAATCAACTCTCTTTCTACAACCACTATTCTAAATCTAGTTTTTATCCTAAATCTTGAGCTCTGATACCAACTGTAATGGTCCCAGATTTCTAATATCCTCAATTAACATTAACATTCTTTTAAGCCGAAAGATTATCATAATCATTTTCAATCCTTGAAAATTTCGGCAGCACCTTATTTGTAAATATTGATCAGACCTGATATACATGACTAATCACAATAATTTCGGCCAATATCAGCCTACTTATTCTCAACCTAAATATATAAATCAAACTCAGTAATCAACCATTCAGTCATAATAATGTTTCAGCTTGACATCGCCTACTTATATGTAAACACAATAACAAGCTCGAGAGTACCCTATCGGCATCCTAAAAATGCAGTACTAATAAAATTTCAACTTATCATGATCATCACAATTAATTCATTAATACATCATTGAGAATATATATCTCGATATTACTAACTAATAAAAATCTCCTCTGATGTCAAGTCAAAATGAAACTATTTTCAATATATCTAAACATGTTTATACATGATTGACTATAGATCCCACATCTCACACGTACTATATTTAACACCAATATTGAAGGAATTCAACATGATTAAATTACACGTAAAGAAAATGGATGTATCCCAAAATGAATTCCTAGCAAAGTTTTCTCGCAGCTTAAATCGGGCCCTTGTCTCAACGCAACCTGTAAGATATCAGTCTGTGGGGGGAATAAGCTTGACAGCTTAATGAGTAGAGTCAATGAAGAACTCAAAAAATAATATACAAAATAATAATATAAACATGATTAAATCAAATAGTAAAGAAGAATCTGAATGAGACAAGATAACTTGGAATTGATACTACTGTATAACCGTGGTGAGCAAAACATGTGTTCTAAGGTTCTCGTTCGTTAATTGGGACAGTTGTCTCTTCCGATCGTTAATTCTCTTTAATCTCCTTAAATTTCTACCCTTGCGTATTGTAGGGTTTATGAGTTATAGAAAATACTTACTCACTTACCTATAGGTTGATTCATCTTACGTACACCCATAGATATCACACACACATGCATATAAACCACACAAGGTAGTACACCATACATAATACGAAATCATGACTATAATTTATCCATCCAAAGATACTTATGTCACTGTAAACGCTTATATATCAAATAATCGTATCACACTTTACAACAGTCACATATTATACATCATCTTTATACATGTACATATCATAAGTAAAATGTTAGATTCTTCATCTTTCCCCTCCCACCGGCTCCCGCTCGGCCTCTTCCTCCGTTACACACACACACACATATGTATGTATGTATATGTATGTATGTATGTATGTATATGTATATATGTATGTGTATATATGTATGTGTGTATGTGTGTGAGTGTACACACACACATACACATATATCTTCTTTCTCCTACCGGCTCCATACACACACACACACACACACACACACATATATATATATATATATATATATATATATATATATATATATATATATATATATATATATATATATATATATATATATGTATGTATGTATGTATGTGTGTGTGTGTGCGCGTGTGCGTGTGTGTATACACACACACATACAACACACACACACACACACACACACACACACACATATATGTATATATAGTGTAACAATAACATCTTCTTTCTCCTCCTACCGGCTCACGCCGGCCCTTTCCTTCAATATATAAAAAATATAAGTATCACGGTAACACCGTCTTCCCTCTCCTATCGGTTCCCGTCAGGCCCTTTCCTCCGATCTATAAATATATAAGTATCCAAGCAACACCGTCTTCCCCTCCTACCGGATCCCGCCGGCCCCTTCCTCCAATAATAAGTACTCACATATGCATATACATATTCCAATACCGTATACACCATCATATTCATAGAATCCAATCAACAATCATTAACATATCAATGTGTTATACACAATCACCACACATACACATGTATAGGTAAATAAAGTGATAAACTAAGTTGGGAGATTTTATTGTTAGTGTTATCTCATTTTAGTTTCTTCATACAGTCGAAGGATTCCTTAACTATAATATACCTTTCATTACTGACTTTGTTCTGGTCACTGGTTAGTTTTTGAAACTTTTCTCGCAAAATTTTATGTGCAAATATAGATTTTCAATGTTACATTTTATACATCACTTACATATTTAGGTTCTTAATGTATACAAATTTACTTCTCCGGATTACACTTTAGAAATGACCCAATGATAGAGTCATGATTCTCCTTTTATTTTCCTATTATGAGTTCACTCTATTAAGATAAATGCAACTCATATTGGAGGCAAGAAATATAACAATATAAGAATAACGACATAATGATAGAAGGTACATTGAAAGAAGCTCAAACAATAACCCAGTAGAAAGAACTTTAAAATGATTAAATTAAATAAAAGAAAGTCGGAAGAGTTTTCAACTTTATTGACAGTGAAAGATAGGAAGTTAGATTACAAAAAATGTAAGTAAGAAACTATCTCTTATTTAACCCGTTAAAATAATCGCATAAGTGTTTTCATGAAACTCGAGCAACTAATCAAGATTATCGTTCTGATACTCTAAATTCAATTAGATATGGTACCATAAAAGTTATTATTTGAAAGATATTTATTTCTCTTCTTATCTTGATGTCTTGAAAGGATTAGAACTTGGGTCAAATTACTTGAAGTTACTATTATTAAACTGATTTGGGGTGAAGAGTCAAAATCGTCATCGTTATTGCGTTGCACTGAAGCTTTAATGTTAAGATAAATCTAATTTTGAATAATTCTCTAAGAGTATTAAACTGACCTAGTTTCTAGGTTTTTGTTAAATTGTTTAATGCTAACGTGAGAATATTTATCCATAGATTTGTTGTCAACTTCTTTAGTTTCAGGGAGGACTTCTCAATCTCTAAAATCATCGATTCCTAAATATTAGTTTCAAGGACGATCTTCATCTGACTGAACACCATTTATCCGGTCAAAACTAACATCCTTGTCAACATGTGCTTTGTTTCTAGAATAAATTAAAATACTTAGACTATTTAATGATTCTTCTCAAAAATATGTTTTATCATGCATGTGATTTGGGGCTAAAGCTCATTATTCTCTTCTCAAATAAGATCTCCTGCATCCATTCTACCCACGTAGTACTAATTCTTTTTGGTTCCCGTGACCTCCAAAATAACCTGCCAATCCAACATGCCATAGATCTATGCAAGGTCCATATTTGACAAATTACTTTTGATCACTTTAGCCGAAAAATTCAATTGAGTTTCAGAGAATTAAGAAACTACTAAATTTTACAACGACAAGATAAAAGCTTTAACATAAATAAGTGGAGTTAGTTATATGAGTCCCTTTTACTCGTACACATGATCATACTTATCATATGACCCAACAATCACAATTATTAATAAACCATCTTTATCGTTTGGACCATAACCCTTATCGTAGTACTAATCGCTGTAGATTAAATTTAGAACAATTTTCATTCATATGAATTGATCACATATGTCTTTCATGATATTATATAACTTTCTGCCTATAAGTTCAATTTCTAGTGGAACTCTCATTATGATTTACCATCATATTCCAATTTTTTTCAATCACGGATTCACATCATTAGATTTTGACACGAATCATGATACATTACTAATTTAATCAATTACCACATGAGACGCCATATTTATTGCTAAACTTACCCCCCATAAACTTAAACAATAGGTGTATCTGGTAAATTCCGAGCTATGCCCTTAAATCGAACACCCACACACAATTTTCCTACCTATCATTTATCAACTTCGATTATTTACAACCTATTGATATCTACACTATTCAGTTATAAACCTCAAACAAGGTTGGAAAACTTTATTTGCATGGAACAATTTACTATCACATCTATGGCAAGCATAAACGAAGACGACTTATGAACTAGAGCTAAAGTTTAATGCCTAGTCCACTTTCTCATCCATCACACGTCATTAATGTTGCGCGCGGATGACAACAACCAACAGAGGATCCCACAGATCTCCAAGCACAAAGAACACCCAACAAATACATGAAGAACACACAAATCGCAAACACACGATCTAACGAGGTTCGGCCTCAATGCCTACGTCCTCGGGGCAATCAAATGGAGAGATTAATTACTAGGAAGATGATTACAATAGTTAGCAGTCTCTTTGAATGCAAGAGAGCTCTAGCTAATCCTTTTTCGCAGAGATCAAAACCCTAGAAAACACATTAGGCTTAAATACCCAGATTTGCGGAGCAGCAGATTTTAGCCCAAACCCGACTGTCGGTCGACCGGCGGGTCGACCGACCTCCTCTCCGGTCGACCTGACCAGTCGACGAAATTAACAGAGAGTTTGGCTCTTACAGTCAAGGTATTTCGGTCGACCGGCGGTCGACCGCCTAAGACCCTGTGCATGCTGTGCATGTCGGTCGACCGGACCGGTCGACCGATCTGCCTGACTTTCTGCTGCTGCTGCTATTTTGCCTTCCGTCATCGACTTCCCTGGCGATCTTCGACAACACTTGGCAATCCTGTCAGCTCCTTGGTAATATCCTCTCTTTCCAACAATTCTCTACCTCGGTGAAGATTTTCAAATCTGAGCCGAACACCGACTCAATAGCGGCTGCACCAACATGGTTGCCTACGTACCCCTGCCCAAGGGATCAAGCCGTCCGTAGTTCACCCAAATGAACTTCAGCAAGCTCATTTCACCTGAAGGACATGGAGCAAGTTTTAGCAATGTGCAAACTTCACTCCCGACACCACCTTCGTAAGCATATCGGCCGGATTCTCTGAAGTTTGAATCTTCAACAAGTCGATGTCACCTTCCTCCAGATTTTCCCGAACGAAATGGTACCTGACATCAATATGCTTCGTCCTTGCATGATAGACTTGATTCCTTGCCAAGTAGATGGCACTCATGCTGTCACAGTTTATCTTCAACATATCCTGTTCCACGCCCAAGTCATCAAGCAACCCCTGAAGCCAGATTGCCTCCTTCATGACCTCTGTCATAGCCATGTACTCAGCCTCTGTGGTCGACAACGCGACGGTAGACTGCAGTGTGGAGCGCCAACTTATCGGTGCCTGTGAGAATGTGAAGACATATCCCGTCGTCGACCGGCGCTTGTCAAGATCCCCTGCATAGTCTGAATCCACATACCCTATGCATTCTTGCTTTCCAGTATTGTCCTTCTCAAACACTAGGCCTACATCAACTGTTCCCTTGATGTATCTCAGGATCCATTTCACAGCTTCCCAATGACCATGTTCCGGATCATGCATGTATCGACTCACCATGGAGACTGCCTGTGATAGATCTGGCCTCGTAAACACCATAGCGTACATCAAGCTACCCACCGCACTGGCATATGGAACGTGAGACATATACTCACGCTCTTGAACACTCCTTTGAGACATCTTTGCTGACAATTTGAAGTGTGGCGCCATAAGTGTACTAACAGACTTAGTATCCTTACTGATATTAAACCTCTGCAGTACCTTCTCCAAATAGCCCTTCTGAGTCAAACTTACCCTGCCAGCTCTCCTGTCTCTAGTGATCTCCATGCCCAATACTTTCCTTGCTTCGCCCAGGTCCTTCATCTCAAACTCTGATGATAGAACTTTCTTCAGAGAATCAATAGCAGATCTCGACCTCGAAGCAATCAACATATCATCTACATAAAGAAGTAGATAGATATATTCACCTGATGGTAGCCTATTGTAGTACACACATGGATCATAATGGCTACGTGTGTACTTCTTCTTCCTGATGAAGCTATCAAATCGCTTGTACCACTGTCTAGGAGACTGTTTTAATCCGTACAGCGACTTCTTTAGCTTGCATACTAACTCTTCCTTCCCTGCAGTTTTGTAACCTGTGGGTTGTGTCATATAGATCTCCTCCTCAAGATCGCCGTGGAGAAAGGCGGTCTTCACATCAAGTTGATCAAGGTCCAACTCATTTTGCGCAACCAAGGCCAATAGAATCCGAATTGACGAGTGTTTAACTACGGGGAGAACACCTCGTTATAGTCAATTCCTTCCCTCTGAGCGTAGCCTTTAGCCACCAACCTTGCCTTATAGCGCACTGCTTCTCCTTGAAGAGATCCTTGCTTCTTAGCATATACCCACTTGCACCCTATGGCCTTCTTCCCCTTAGGCAACTTGGTAAGTTCCCATGTGTCGTTCTTGTAAAGAGATTGCATCTCTTCCTTCATGGCCGCTTTCCACATCCTTGCTTCCGAACTGATCTCAGCTTCTCTGAAGGTAGATGGAATAGCCTCCTCAACGACTGGAGTGCATACGCGACAACCATATCAGTGGTGAGCCAACCTGATCTCCTAGTGTTCCTTCGTGGTCTTTCAACTGCAGTAGGATCTGGAACAGTATCCATGACCTGCTCTTGACCCTCTTCAACATCTTCAGCATCTTCTTCAGCTACTGATCACTTCCCTGTGTCACCTCAGGAATAATCCGAACTGATACTGAATCTTCTAGAGATGGTGGATCTGCATCAATCTCCACCTGCTGCAATAGCTCCTTGGTCTTGTTGGTCTCCACATGCTGAGAGACCGTAGGCTTCATCAAAGAAGCCTCATCGAACGTGACATCCCTGCTGAGTAAGAACTTGTTGTCAGTTTGGTCCCAAATCTTGAACCCCTTGGTTCCTCGCTTGAATCCAACGAACACCCCTTTCTTTGCCCTTGGGTCCAACTTGTCTTCTCTGACATGGTAGTAGGCTGGACATCCGAAGACCCGTAGCAAATCATAGTCCCAAACAGCTTTTTCAGACCAAGCTTCAAGAGGAGTCTTCCCTCTATTGCAGATGACGGTAACCTATTGACGAGGTGGCATGCATACGCCAAAGCTTCAGCCCAGAACTTCTTTGACAGTCCTGCATTGGATAACATGCACCGAACCTTCTCTAGCAAAGTCCGGTTCATCCTCTCAGCCACCCCATTTTGTAGCGGAGTCTCTCGTACCGTGAAGTGTCTCTCTATGCCCTCATCAAGGCATAACTGTAGGAAAGGATCCGATTTGTACTCCCCTCCATTGTCAGAACGGAGGACCTTGACCTTCCTTCCCGTGCTTCTCTCCAGATTAGCCTTCCACTTCACAAATAGTTCTAGGACTTCATCTTTGTGTCGCATAGTGTATACCCAACAGCGCCTAGAAAAGTCATCAATGAACGACACAAAATAGTGGTTACCTCCAATTGATGCAGTCTTGGTAGGTCCCCATACATCCGTGTGAACATAATCAAGAATTCCCTCTGTGCAGTATGAAGCTGTGCAAAACTTCACCTTGGTCTTCTTGCCGATGATGCAATGCTCACAGAAATTCATCTTGCAGGTCTCAGCACCCTTCAGCAACCCTTGCCTCGCAAGAGCTTGCAATGATTTCTCCCCTGCATGTCCCAGCCTCATGTGCCACAGCCGGGTTGAATCTTCCTTTTGAATGGTAGAAGCCGCCACCTGCCCTATCACCGTACTACCCTTCAAGTAGTACAAGTTGTTCCGGCGATCGGCCTTCAACACCACCATCGAAACCCTTGTCATTTTAAGAACTCCCTCCTTAATAGACACTCCAAGGCCCAATGATTCCAAAGCTCCTACAGAAATCAAGTTCCTCTTCAACTGAGGTACATACCTCACTTCTTTCAGCTCCCTCACCATCCCATCAAACATTCTGATTGGAATAGTGCCAACACCCTCCATGACGCACGGATGATCATCGCCCATGACGACCGAACACCTCTCCAGCTTCTCAAAACTGGTAAACCAGTCTCGATTTGGGCATACATGATATGTTGCACCTGTATCCAAGATCCACTCGTTTTCACCCGAGTAGCCTATGATGGGCGTAGTAACTGAAAAAGAGAACACCAAAAAATCTGAATCCGATCCATCTGCCTGTGATTTACTGCTTGCAGTATTTACCACTTTTGCGAGATTTGCCTCGGACTTTGATTCTTTCTTCTTTCCCTTGAACTTCGGACAGTCCACTTTCCAGTGCCCAATCTCTCTGCAGAAAGTGCACTGATTTCTCTTGAGATCCCTGAAGCCCGGCCTGGACTTTGATCTTCCTCTAACCTCCTTGCCCTTCCGAGATGAACCCCTGCCTCTTACTTCCAGTGCCTCTGCCGATGAGCTTGACCTAGAAGGATGTCTCTCCTTCTTCCTCGTCTCATAGCTAGTCAGTGCAGACGACACTCATCATAATCCAAGGTCTGCCATCCATTGATGAAGGTCAGAGTGAATGTCTCTTACTCCTCCACTGGGAG
Organism: Agave tequilana; assembly: GCA_038442645.1. Classification (NCBI taxonomy): domain Eukaryota; kingdom Viridiplantae; phylum Streptophyta; class Magnoliopsida; order Asparagales; family Asparagaceae; genus Agave; species Agave tequilana. The sequence continues at coordinate 29,666 of JAVJIF010028324.1, read as the reverse complement.
TGAGTTCAGAAGGATGATCGCCTTATCTTCCTCTTCTATCGTGACATCCACGTTTACCAAGTCTGTAAGAAGCTTAGTATATCTGTTGACATGTTCATTTATTGTGCTCCCCTTCTTCATTTGAAAACTGTACAGCCTACTCTTAAGCTGCAACCTAGACTCCACACTCTTAGTCAGGTATTTCTTAGCAAGGGTGTCCCACAGCTTCTTTGCCGACGTCTCATGTTGTGCAAGATATTTTATGTCTTGCGACAAACATGAACGTATCAAGCCACATGCCGACCTGTTCATCTGCGCCCACTCTTCATCAGTGGTCGTGCTCTTCTTCTTTTCCAATAGGAGAGTGTCCTCGAGGTTTGATGCATTCAGTGCATCCATAACCTCGCATCTCCACATCCCGAAGTTATTAGTACCATTGAACTTGACAACTTCAATCCTTGGGTGAGAATTCATTGTCTTAGCCGAAACTATTTCTTCTGCCATTGTGATTTCTCTGATCCTCTAACTATGCGAAAAATCAACCAACTGAAATAGATCTATACTCTGATAAAAATTGGATTTTTACCTTTCCCTTGAAACCCTAGATCAAGTTTCACTTCTGATCTACTTCAACACAGATTCCACGAGCCCTTCTAGCTTCCTCCTGAGATCGACACACGATCCCACGAACACCAATACCTCTGATCTGAGATCGACACATGATCTCCACCGGATCAGATCTCGAGCCCTCCGAATCCTCAGAAATCCCAAGCGTAACCTGGATTGCTCTGATACCACTTGTTGCGCGCGGATGACAACAACCAACAGAGGATCCCACAGATCTCCAAGCACAAAGAACACCCAACAAACACAAGAAGAACACACAAATCGCAAACACACGATCTAACGAGGTTCAGCCTCAATGTCTACGTCCTCGGGGCAATCAAATGGAGAGATTAATTACTAGGAAGATGATTACAATAGTTAGCAGTCTCTTTGAATGCAAGAGAGCTCTAGCTAATCCTTTTTCGCAGAGATCAAAACCCTAGAAAACACATTAGGCTTAAATACCCAGATTTGCGGAGCAGCAGATTTTCGCCCAAACCCGACTGTCGGTCGACCGGCGGGTCGACCGACCTCCTCTCCGGTCGACCCGACCAGTCGACCGAAATTAACAGAGAGTTTGGCTCTTACAGTCAGGGTATTTCGGTCGACCGGCCGGTCGACCGCCTAAGACCCTGTGCATGCTGTGCATGTCGGTCGACCGGACCGGTCGACCGATCTGCCTGACTTTCTGCTGCTGCTGCTATTTTGCCTTCCGTCATCGACTTCCCTGGCGATCTTCGACAACACTTGGCAATCCTGTCAGCTCCTTGGTAATATCCTCTCTTTCCAACAATTAACTAGAACATTGTCTCATCTAATATTCATAAGAACTATCGCCCATGGCTATACAACATCCACTATAACTTCCATTAGTGAGTAAACAAGGCTAATACAACCGGCTAGCTTGGATATCACTAAACTTCTCTCTTAGGCCACCATCTGAGCAAGGCTATCAATTTAGAGAACTCAAGTACTGATTAAGAATTATAATATGAGACTTTAATAAGACCCAAAATCATGTTTTACCAAAATCTTGATTTAAAATTTCTTAGTCTATACATCATAATTGGTCAATACCTTTTCTATTAGACATCCGAAGGAAAAGTATACTATGGATAAACACCTTAACTGTGCCATACCTCTTTTATACTTTGACGTGAAATGTGATGAAGAATTGAACGTTCATAAGAGAGGAGAGAACCCAATTTATTTTTACATGGTTCATTGAGATTTATTCATAAGCAATCTATTAAGCGATAACTTCAATATTAATAGTGGCTTGTAATAATGGACTAAAATCTTCACCTATTTATAAATTGATAACCCATTATTTTGTTGGTTATCTGCTTAACAGAAATTAATCTAACAACTAATCAAGATCACTGAGATATCAACAATCTAATTGGTCAGGTCGGCAAATATCAGGTGGGAGGTTTTCCGTTCAATAGAACGTTCCTTAATTTAAGAACCACCTTTCAATTTCCTTCCTTGGTTAAACACCAATTAGACTGAATCTAAATCAGTCTTGATATACTGTAAAGTATATCCCCTGTATAAAGGACTTAATCCACTTATACAGTATTTTGGAGTGAGGTACACTTAGAGCGAATCTCCTTAAGACAATTACGTCCCCCGCACCGGTGCTAACGGGATAATGGACGCTGGTCTCCCAAGATACAACACTCCTTCACGGTATTTGGATAGCACTACCAAATCACTGTACGGTCGAACCGTAGTCAACCAGTACCTTCACAGGATCGTTAAAGCAGCGGTACAAGGACAAATTTCGGATGAATATTTGCCTTTACTTTGGAGTAGCACCCACTGTTGAGGACGAAGGAAGGTTGAAGAATATTTTTCTTCAGAAGTACCAGATTCAGACAACAATTCTATAACAGAATCTGTTGAACTTTTTGATTCCTCTTTCAGAACAAATTTCACAGAATCTTCTTTGGAAGTCGCTTTCCTACTTCACGTTGGAAGCCCAGTTCAGAACGCCGAAACTCACTTTAGGCAGATCCGAACTCAAAGAGAGAGAGAGAGAGATTTCGCTGTTGGTGTGTCTGAGAAAGGGAAATCGGAGCGCTATTTATAGCGCTCCGAGAGGGGCTTTCTCGTCCGCCAGATTTCAACAGTTGCGACGGTTCGGACAGAACCGTCGCAACCGTTCGGTCCAACCGCCCAACTGTCCAAACCGCATAACGGTCCAACCGCCCAGACGGTTTTCAGACATCCGTTGGCGGGCGGTTCGGATCCGTTGGCGGGCGGGCGGTTTGGGTAGCGGAGCGGAGCGGGTCTGGTTCGGGTAGCGGAGCAACCCATACCCGCGAGACCGGATTCAAAAAGAACCAGGCCGGGTAGGGAACCCGAACCCGAACCCAGGCCCAGGCCCGAGCCCGGCACCGGCACCGGCGCCGGCCGGCCGCTGCCGCCGCCAGCGGCGGCGCGCGCGCGCATGCCTGCATGTGCGGGCATAGTTCCCTCCTTTTCGCGTGCGAAAACTCCAAGTACCCAAAGGGCACGCCCTTTGTTCTCAACTTTCTGTATTTATACACCACAAACTTCCATCCCATGGCCAATGTGGGACTAAATACTTTAAGCTACCTTTAATCCCATTTTGGCTTTGAATTAGGCAATCTTTAGACTTGAATATCTCATTCATTCGAAGTCGGAATTGAACATGTGAATATACCACGTTCATCCCCAATGGAAGGAGAACACACTCCAACCATCATCCAATTGATTCGATCAACGGATCTCGCCATAATTTAACTCAAAGATTCGCATTTATATTCTTCAATTCCAACAATCCCCCACAATGAATGGAGATTCAAGGAAATGACACACAAGAGACTGACTCTATTGTGAAAGATACATTAGAAAAGAAATTGCATCAGGATAGGTGAACTAGGTCTTGAACCTTCCATAGCGAAAGCTTTATCGGACTTCCTGGCTAATCAGTGAACTAGGTCTTGAACTGTTAGCCGTTAGTGTAAGCCAAGTCAATAAGCTTCACACAGTGACTTTTCAAATCAACTTTGGTTCTCGGTTGTGTCCGTTTTGACCCTTGACATTCTTGGTTTCAGAGAGTATCTTTAGGGAATAACAGCCTCCATAGAAATTCCCAAAGAGCCGACCCAACTCTATACTCACATAGGTGATCGTCCTATTAAGAGTAGTCTACTCTACTCCACTTGTATAGTAACAAGATATAGGCATAATTAAAAGCGTTAAGCTTATCCTTTATCCACTTGTAGAAAAGCACTTATGTGCACCTTAAGAATGGATTGGAGTCAAGCTCCCAAGTGCTTACTTGTTGAGTCAATCATAACTAGTTTTTCCTCTTGAACTTAGTCTGTGGGATCTCCAGTCGCTAAGTGAGGTTTCCATTAAGCTGGCTCGGTAAGGTTAGGCTTTTAGACCCATTCCCCTCGATGCGCAGTTTATACGCTCTCTACTTAAACCTTTAGTAAGCGGATCTGCTAAATTATCCTTTGACGATACAAAGTCAATAGAGATAATTCCATTTGAGAGCAACTGCTTCACGATATTATGTCTACGACGAATATGTCAAGACTTACCGTTGTATATAACATTTTGTGCCCTAGATATAGCTGCTTGATTATCGCAGTGTATACATATAGCGGCACTGACTTTTGCCATAATGGTATATCTTCCAAGAATTGTCGAAGCCATTCTGCTTCTTCTCCAGCCTTATCTAAGGCTATGAATTCTGATTCCATAGTGGAACGGGCAATACATGTTTGCTTAGAAGATTTCCATTATACCGCTGCTCCTACTAGAGTAAATACGTATCCGCTAGTTGATTTTGATTCCTCAGAATCTGCAATCCAATTAGTATCACTGTATCCTTCAAGTACAGGTGGATACTGTCCATATCTCAAGGCATATTCCTTGGTATGTGATACATAACCCAATACTCGTAGTAGAGCGGTCCAATGTTGATCACTAGGATTACTAGTGTATTTACTTAACTTGCTTACAGCGTAAGCAATATTGGGTCTAGTGCAATTCATCAAATACATTAGACTTCCGATAATCTGAGAATACTCCAACTGGCGTATTCCAGTTCCTGTATTCTTATGAAGGTGGCATGTGGGAGAAAAGGATTTGTATTCTCCTTTATCCCATGATCCTTAAATCTTTCTATCATCTTATCAACGTAGTGAGATTGAGATAGACTGATTCCATCTGGTGTTCTAGTGATTTTAATTCTTAAAATTACATCAGCAACCCTCAGATCCTTCATATCAAATTTGTTGGATAATATTCTTTTAGTGGACTTAATAATCTCAATACTAGTCCCAAGTATCAACATGTCGTCTACATAAAGACAAACAATGATACATGCATTTCCAACTGTTTTAGTGTACACATACTTATCGCATTCATTGATAGTGAATCCATCTTTGATCATGACACTATCAAATTTCTCATGCCATTGTTTTGGAGCCTATTTTAAACCGTATAAGAATTTTACCAATTTACACACCTTGTGTTCTTGGCCCTTGACTATAAATCCTTCAGGTTGCTCCATATATATCTCTTCATTTAATTCACCATTTAAGAATGCAGTCTTGACATCCATTTGATGGATATCTAAGTTGTGCAATACTGCAATTGCAATTAACATCCGAATGGACGTTATTCTTGTTACTGGTGAATAAGTATCGAAGTAGTCAAGTCCTTCTTTTTGTCGATCACCCTTGGCTACTAATCTAGCCTTGTACTTATCGATAGATCCATCGGGTTTTAATTTTCGTTTGAAAATCCACTTACACCCAATTGGTTTACTGCCAGGAGGTAAGTTTATCAATTCCCAAGTATGATTACTTAGTATAGATTCTATTTCGCTATTTATAGCTTCTTTCCACATTTGTGCTTCTGGGGTTGACATAGCCTCTTTAAATTTTTGAGGCTCGCTTTCAATAGCGTATGTTATGAAATCTGGACTAAAAAATTTTGAGATTCTAGATCTCTGACTTCTTCTTGGTTCAGTTTCCGCATTAACAATTGGTTCCTCGGGGCTTTCGTCCCTGAACGCCATCTCGTGTGTTCTTTTCCCAGAAGTCTTATCTGCTTCCCGTTTGTATGGAAAGATGTCTTCAAAGAACACAGCATCTCTAGATTCGATAATCATGTTTACATGAATATCTGGTATCTCTGATTTATGAACCAGAAATATGTAGGCATTACTATTCAAGGCATAGCCTATGAATATGCAGTCCATAGTTTTTGCTCCCAACTTAGTCTTTTTAGGTAATGGTGCAGCACCTTTGCAAGGCACCCCCACATTTTGAGGTAATGGTAGGAAGGTGCCCTTCCATGCCATAACTCGAATGGTATAAGACCAAGTTTCTTGTGAGGTACTCTATTTAGAATATAATTTGCAGTTAATAGAGCTTCCCCCACAAGTTCTGCGAAGCTCCAGAACTTACGAGCATGGAATTTACCATCTCCTTCAAAGTTCTGTTCTTCCGTTCAGCAATTCCATTTTGCTGAGGAGTATATGGTGCTGTTGTTTGATGTATTATACCAAAACTAGCATATAACTCATTAAAATCATTTGATTCATATTCTCCGCCTCTATCGGATTTTAGAATCTTGATTTTCTTGTTGAGTTGATTCTCAACTTCGGCTTTATATGTTATAAACATATTTATTGCCTCATCCTTACTGTTAAAAGATACACATAACAGTATCTTGTACAGTCATCAATAAAAGTAATGAAATACTTTTTACCGCCTCTAGTTGGCATAAACTTCAAATCACACAGATCGCTATAAATTAACCCTAAAGATTCTGTATTTCGATCAATTGAGTGAAATGAATTTTTCGCCAACTTGGCCTCAACACAAATCTCACACTTGCGAATTTCTTCCAAGTTGAGTTTAGGAATATATCCCAGATTAGACAAGTTCTTTAATGACTTGTAATTTACATGCCCTAATCTAGCATGCCACAAAATAGGAGACTCAAGCAAATAAACAGAAGATTTTTCTTTATTTATAAGATTTGGGTACAAATACACAGACTTTTTATCTACCACTGCAACATTGGCTTTAAAAAGTCCATCAATAAGATAACCCTTTCCCACATACATCCCTCCCTTAGTAAGTACAAATTTATCGGATTCAAAAACCATTCTAAATCCTTTCTTACTAAGTATTGATCCGGAGATCAAATTCTTGCGGATGTCTGGAACATGAAGCACATCGTTAAGAGTAAGCTCTTTTCCCGATGTCCACTTCAGGATGACCTTGCCCTTTCCTTCAACCTTTGAGGAAGCAGAATTACCCATGAATAGTTGCTCATCTTGCTCTAGCCTTTGATATTCTGAGAATAACAATTTCTCCGAGCAGATGTGCCGAGTAGCTCCAGTGTCTACCCACCAATCCTTGTTATTGGTTGTCAGATTCACTTCTGACACCACAGCTGAAAGACTTGGTGATTCATGGTTGGTCATGTTCGCCTGTGGATGGCTCTTCTTATTCTTTTGAGACAGCTGCGACATTCATTAGCCTTATGCCCTTCCTTGTTGCAGATGTAGCAGGTTCCTTTGAATCGCATGCTTTTGCCGTCTTGGGCCTTGCCTTTGTACCCCTGGGAAGCCTTCTTCCGCTTTAAGCCTTTAGAAGTAGACGCTTTCCCCTTTGATTCCTCGATCACATTTGTTTTTGCTTCGTAGGAGTTCTTGTTGCTCCTTTTCTCGGACTTGCGGTTGTCCTCCTCGATACGAAGCCTCACAATGAGATCTTCCAACTTTAGCTCCTTTCGCTTATGCTTCAGATAGTTCTTGAAATCTCTCCACGCAGGTGGGAGTTTCTCCATGATAGTTGCAACCTGAAAAGTTTCAAGAAGAATCATACCTTCGGCTTCTATCTCGTGCAAGATAAGTTGGAACTCTTGCACCTGACTGATTACAGTCTTGCTATCCATCATTTTGTACTCCAGAAATCGTCCTACGACGAACTTCTTGGTACCAGCATCCTCAGTCTTGTACTTCTTGTCAAGACTGGCCCATAACTTCTTTGCCGTAGTGATAAGACTGTAGACATTGTAAAGAGAGTCATCCAGTCCATTTAAAACATAATTTCGGTAAAGGAAGTCACCTTGTGTCCAAGCATCGACTGCAAGTACTGAGTCCCGATCAGTTCCGGGTTCTGGTGGATTCTCCGGTAGGAATTTGGCCAGATGAAGAGTGGTCAAGTAGAAGAGCATCTTCTGTTGCCACCTCTTGAATTCTGTGCCATCAAATTTTCCTGGCTTCTCCGGCTTCAGGTTAGGAAGTGGAGTAGGCATCAAAGCTTGGAGCGGCATGTTTGTTGCCTTGCTTGAGCTTTCTTGATTTGTCTCAGACATTTTCTTCAAGTTCAAGCAGAACAGAAGTAAGAAATGATAATTGTCTTAAGATTGTTGGTTATCTGCTTAACAGAAATTAATCTGACAACTAATCAAGATCACTGAGATATCAACAATCTAATTGGCCAGGTCGGCAAATATCAGGTGGGAGGTTTTCCGTTCAATAGAACGTTCCTTAATTTAAGAACCACCTTTCAATTTCCTTCCTTAGTTAAACACTAATTAGACTGAATCTAAATCAGTCTCGATATACTGTAAAGTATATCCCCTGTATAAAGGACTTAATCCACTTATACAGTATTTTGGAGTGAGGTACGCTTAGAGCGAATCTCCTTAAGACAATTACGTCCCCCGCACCGGTGCTAACGGGATAATGGACGCTGGTCTCCCAAGATACAACACTCCTTCACGATATTTGGATAGCACTACCAAATCGCCGTACGGTCGAACCGTAGTCAACCAGTACCTTCACAAGATCGTTGAAGCAGCGGTACAAGGACAAATTTTAGATGAATATTTGCCTTTACTTTGGAGTTTCTGATTCCTCTTTCAGAACAAATTTCGCAGAATCTTCTTGGAAGTCGCTTTCCTACTTCACGCTGGAAGCCCAGTTTAGAACGCCCAAACCGCACAACGGTCCAACCGCCCAGACGGTTTTCAGACATCCGTTGGCGGGCGGTTCAGATCCGTTGGCGAGCGGGCGGTTTGGGTAGAGGAGCGGAGCGGGTCTGGTTCGGGTAGCGGAGCAACCCATACCCGCGAGACCGAATTCAAAAAGAACCAGGCTGGGTAGGGAACCCGGCACCGGCACCGGCACCGGCCGCCGCCGCCAGCGGCGGCGCACATGCCTGCATGTGCGGGCATAGTTCCCTCCTTTCGCGCGCGAAAACTCCAAGTACCCAAAGGGCATGCTCTTTGTTCTCAACTTTCTCTATTTATACACCACAAACTTCTATCCCATGGCCAATATGGGACTAAATGCTTTAAGCTACCTTTAGTACCATTTTGGCTTTGAATTAGGCAATCTTTAGACTTGAATATCTCATTCATTTGAAGTCGGAATTGAACATGTGAATATACCACGTTCATCCCCAATGGAAGGAGAACACACTCCAACCATCATCCAATTGATTCGATCAACGGATCTCGCCATAATTCAACTCAAAGATTCGCATTTATATTCTTCAATTCCAACATATTCCACTTTTCCAATCACGCAAAGAAAGTAAATATCACTTGTATCATGTCTTCACATATACAAACCAATTATGATATACTCATAAAAATTTTGATTTCTGAGGACAAGACCAATTTGAACTCTTTAACATAATTAAAAATTGTCAAGACATTCTTAGCCACCCCAACAAAATCAACTTAAAATTTTTAATTTTTATCTCCCAATTAGTATAATCTATATGAAGGGAATTGGAATTTAAAGGAATATTTTGAACAATTCATAAAATCTCTTAAATAAATTCAATTTATAAAGTCAATTCAAGGATTCCCTCTCACTGATTTCAGCATATCATCTACAAACATATCATGAGACTTTCACTTCATAAGTATTATAAAATTCAGATTTTTAACAATTTTTAATTATAAAAGAGATGGGTAAGAGACTCTCTCACATAGATTTTTCTCCTCTTCGTGGTCGCCGAACCTCCGCCGGTGCCAAGGCTGCCCTTCAACAGAGCAAGAGAGAGAATTGAGTTTGGAGGAATCAAGAGAGAGAAAGTTAAAGTTCTCTTCGGGTTTTGACTTACCAAGAGAGGGAGAGAGAATGGGGGTGGGGGAGCAAGAGGAGCTGCTGCCCCCCCCCCCGACCATTCAGGCCGTTACCGGCAGCCTGCGCGCGCCGCTTGACCGCGCCCTGCACGCGACCCCTGCCGGCACCACCCAGATCCGAGAGGGTGTGAGAGAGAGAGGTAGGGGGAGATAGGGGAGAGAGAGAGGTAGCGAGAGAAAGGAATTGTGAGGAGAATTTTTTCTAGGGTTGAGAGACTAGGAAGATGAAAGAGAGGGGTCATGTTTTCAACCTGAAAAAGGAAAGAGAGAGATGGAAAAAATAATCTTCTTATTTACACAAATCCCCCTACCTCAATTTTATTATCTTTTATTAATCCCTCTCTCTTTCTCTGATTAAGCCACATGAATACACAATCTTCAAACTAAATCTTAGCCATCCATCATCCCCCTTTCATGCAGACCTGCCCCCTTCCGCTAAGTCCTCATCAATATATTATTATTGTATTTCTTGGTATTTGATTTATTTTCTTATATTTACACAATATACTCATACACCACTTTATTACACACATTTGTATGAACAATATATTAAAAAGTACACACACACACATACACACACACACACACACATATATATATGTATTCATATAAGGATGATCGTATTCACAAAGTTTTAACATATACATAACACACACACACACACATATCAAAGACCCAAGTTTCCCACTTTCAAAATTTCACAAAATTTCTAAACATCCATTGTTACACCAGTTTAATTCGATCATCGCCTTAGTTAATCTGTTAATCTCTTTAATTAAGAAAAAAATATTAAATTAAGATTTAATAATCGGGATGTTTGTAACGCCCCGATTCCACGGATACGGGGACGTCACTGCAACGTATATACGTAGGTCAGAACTACCCTCCCGTATATACGCTAAGCATCAGTACAAACAAGAATCAGAGTACGGAAGCATATGGTGCTTAATACATTCCAACACATATATACAAATTTCAGAGTTATCACCAGAGGTGATGAATATTACAATAATAATACATCACAGATGTGCGCAAATGCGAGAGTACAAAAGATAAACAATATATATGAACGGTACAAAAGGGAGCTCACATACAAGTATACAAGGAAAAGTACAAGTATGAATAGAAAAGGACACTCACGAGATTAAAAAGGAAAACTCGAGAGACTCACAGAGAGCCTGGAAGGATGAAGCTCTGGATGATCTGCGGGGATCCACGCTACCGCTGCGCTACTCTGATCACACGCTCCCAGCTCCAAGATCTGGACGTGAGAATCCAGGGGAGTCAAATAATACTCCCCAGGCGAGTGTAGAAGCAAACCAAGTGGTGAAGCAGGGTGAGCACAATAATGCATATATCAAGTGGGAATACTCAGGAGGCAGATAGGATAGAACAGAAATGAATAGATGTGGCATAATAATCATAAAACAGGAAATCCGAATAATAAGCTAAGCACATACAACTCGAGCTACAAGGTGGTCATAACATAATACTCGTAAAACGTGAAATCCGATATAAAGTCCGGGAAAAGCAAATACGGTAAGGCACAGCACAAATTCATAGCTATTTAAGATGTAGGCTTTGGTATGCGTCCCATTCCACATACCTCTACTTACAACTTAAAGAGCCGGTTATTATGACACTTTATTATTACTCGTCTAACCCATATATCTAGGTATGTGTCTCGGTGTATACCCGGTATATATCCCAACTCACATACATCCATATATAAGAAAGTCGAGGTTGTTATTGGAAACAAGCGGGGGTATCAACGAACTATGTTTACAGTGGGTCCCGTACATACCCGGGACCACGGCCCAGGATTGTTCCGTTGCATGGAAACGGAAGCCAGCCGCAAGGCTAAACAGGAGGGACTTATGTATGCCCTATAATAACAGGAATAAGGGAGCCAGCTCTCCCCTCGGTCCCCTGGAGGCCCACAGGTCAGACCGGAACATGAGTGCACAATACCTAATGCCACTGTAAACACGAACACATATCGATATCCGCATGTTTCCCCCGACCCAATACAAGTTGGTCCATTTTAAGGTTTAATAGTTTAATTATCACTTTACGGGAATAATCAGGAACAAGGCATGATCAGGAAATCAGGAGTACGTAGTACTATATAGTCAGGTCACTGCATGTAAAGCAGGAATACAATATACAGGTCACTGATCATGATACAGGATAATAAGTCAAGGTCCCGTAAAGATGACAATCACAAGTCAAGTACATCATGCTGGGTATAAAGTGATAGCATGATAGGATGGTGATATTTAGCAATCAATCAAACAAGTCAAGAGATAGATAATAGTCTGGGTAAGTCAGGTCATAACCAGAGGGTCTTACCAAATGTTAGCAAGTCAGGTGGTCAGGTGGTATACACTAGATGTCAGGTGATATACATGTGTTAAAAGGAAACATGTAACTGACAGGTCTGAATTATAGCAGGGCAAGTGATAACATATCAGAAACCAAGAATACAACGACCACGAAGGGTCGGCCACGCATGGTATATGATAAAGAAACAAGCATATCAGAAATCAAGAATACAACGACCACGAAGGGTCTGCCACGCATAGCATAAAGCAATAAAAGATATAAAGCATGAAATACAATACATGAAGACTGGAGCAATCAATAAAATAGGAAAACAAGAGGGTAGCGAGTGAGAACACTCGCCTGAGTCACCAATATACCGAAATATCTGAAATCCACGGAAGCTTGGGATGCGCCATAAAACCTGTGATATAAATATGTAGAGTGAAGAGGAGAGAGAAAGAGAGAAGGGAAGATGATGTTTGTCAAGTGACAAGCCAAGAGATACCTATATGTGATGTAAGTCTAGAGGGTAAGGTTCATATTCAAGAAGGAAATCAACTAAGACAGATAGGCAAGGTTAGTCGACTAGGATGGAAGAGTAGTCGACTAATAGTGGAGTTAGTCGACTAACAGTCTGGTATAGTCGACTAGAACTGGGTTCCAGAGAGTTTGGGTTTCAGGTTCAGAAAAGGTTAGTCGGCTAGGGTTATCAAGTCGACTAATAATTAGGCTTAGTCGACTAGAGCCGAGAGTTGGGGTTTCTCACAGGAAGAACTAGTCGACTAGGGGAATTTTAGTAGTCGACTAGGGGTGTCTAGTCGACTAGGGAAATAGGTAAGTCGACTAGAACTGTGAAATCAGAAAGGTCACGTTTCAGCTAAGGGTCTCTAGTCGACTAGGTTCTAGGTCAAGTCGACTAACAGACTAAAAACAGGGTACAGAACAGATTCTAATGGTGGTTGTGTTTGTTAATCAAATGGCATGATTTGAAGATACATGTATACATGATATGGAAGCATAAGCATACAAGGAAATAGACAAGTCTTGGTGAATAGGAATACTCACATAGATCGGTAATTGGAAGCTCTACATGTTCGGAAGGATCGAGGTTGACAATATCGCCAAATGGATCCACGGCGACACGATCGACGAGGGAAGCTACGGTCCAAATCCAAAGGAGGGTTGTTGTGGTGGTTGTGGTGAAGAGAGAGAAAGTCTAGTGAGAGAAAGTGGGATTTCTAGAGAGAGAAAGTGTAGAGAGAGAAAGTCTAGAGAGAGAGTAGGGTTTTCTTTAGAGGGAGAAAGTGGAAGATGAGAGAGAGAGAGAGAATCAGGAGAGAGAGAGGTGCGGTGAGAGGGAGAGAGAGAGAGAGAGAGAGCTAGAGTGAGAAAGAGAGGAGAGAGAAAGAGAGAGGAGAGAGAAACAGTGAGAGAGAGAGAGACTTCAGGAGAGAGAAAGAGAGGGAGAGTGTACAGGAAATAGGGGAGAGAGAGAACAGGGGGGCTGTTGCCCCCCTTGCTCACGCACAGCGCCCCCCTTTGGGGGCGCTCGGCCTGGCCGCCGGCCAGGCGGCGGCGCCGGGCGGCGCCGGCCGCCGGCAGAAAAAGGAGGGGGCGGCTGCCCCCTCAACAGAAAGAAGGGAGGGGGCTGTGCCCCCTCCAGCAGAGAAAGAGGGGGGCTTTGCCCCCCTCAGCACAGGCACAGGGGCCCAGGCGGGCCCCTGGCCGCCCACGGCCGCCGGCGCACTGCCGGCGGCGCCCCAAACTGGGGTGGCGCCGGCCACCCCAAGGAAAGGAGGAGGGGGCTGCTGCCCCCTCAACAGAGTGCACAGGGGGCCGGGAGGCCCCCTGGCCGAGCCCGAGGCCGCCGGCCTCCGCCGGCGGCGGCCTGCCCACGCGGGGCGCCGGAGAATGGAGGACGTCGGCGGTGATGGTGGGGCCGCGCCGGATCCGGGGAGGAAGAGAAGGGGAAGAAAAGGAAAGGAAAAAAAAAGGGAAAAGGAAAGAAAAGAAAAGAGAGAAGATATGGAGGTGGCCGGAGGTGGTGGTTCTCCTCGCCGGCGACGAGGTGGCGGAGTCGCCGGCGGTGATGGTGGTTCGGTTGGGTGCGGGTCACCAAATGGAGAAGAAGAAAAAGAAGTGAGAAGAGAAGAAGGAAAAGAAAAGAAAAGGAAAAGAGAAAGAAAAAGAAAAGAAGAGAGAGAGTGTGATGGGAGAGGTATTAATGAGGGAGAGGGGAATTAAATGAGGGGGGTGAGGTGGAGTCGGTGGGAAAGAAGGAAAAGAAAGGAAAAGAAAGAAAGAAAGATTTAGAAAAATAATAATATAATAATAAGGTTGAAAAATCGACTGTCTCCGAAAAATCCCCAAAATACCCGGAGGTAGAAAACGTCATCCTGAGGAATAATATGAAATCGTTTTCAGAAATAAAATCCCGTTTTCAAATTAAAAATCCGGAAGTCAACCGCCGATACCGGTCTACACCGGGTCGGCTGGATTTTGATAAATTCTGAAAAATCCCAGAAAATGTATTAAAGAATAAAATATGATTTTAAGAAGTAAAGTGAAAGCGAAATTCAGAAATTCAATTCCGATTGTAAACTAAAAATCTTGGAATCAGCTACTTACCGACTCCGATGGAATTTTCATAAAATCATAAAATCCTCAGAAAAAGAATGTAGGTAGAAAATATGATTCTAAGTAATAATGTCTAAAGGATCATTTAGAAATTCCAAACCGTTTGAGAATTAAAAATCAGGAATCGGTCAGCGGCACTGGCCGACACCGGTTTTGAAGAAATTCATTTTAATTCCAGAAAAATCTAGAAAATCATAGAAAATATATAATAATGGAAAATAATATTTAAAACTAAAATCGGTCAAATCTAATCACCGGAAAGACCAAATCGAATAATATACTATAATCGAGTTCCTGGTTCGGACTGGGACTGACTCCGAGTCCACGAATCCAAAACCAAAACAAAACAATTATATAAAGAATTCATAATACAAAACAATTACAGGAAACAAATCGAAAAAATACGATCGGAAAATCTGAATACGCAACTAAGTACGTATTCCGGGAATGGGGTATTACAATCCACCCACCTTACAAAAATTGCGTCCTCGCAATTTCGTTAAGGGGCAAATTGAATACAAAGGGACAAGGGCTGGAATTTATACCAATTAAGATATGAAGCACTATAGGTAGGGCTCTCAAGTCAACTGAATAATAATCATACTCTGCATTTCCGGCTGATGATGTCGTGGCTGTGTAATAAATCTTTAGAATAATGCTGAATAATACTGATGATGTCGTGGCTGTGAAATAAATGAATACTGATGATGTCGTGGCTGTGTAATAAAGAAAACCCCGAAAATCCTGAGCATAATAAAGAAGACCGATAATTAAGAATCCGACTGCTGTCCTCTGAAAGATAGCCAGATCAAGATCGATCTGGAGAATACCAAGCTTCATAGAATTCACCGAAGAGATCACATAATAGCTTCATGCAGAACCAGCCACTACCTCTCTAGTCTAGTCATATCTTAAGATAGTATAAGGCTTCATAAAACCAAAACATAAAACCAAAACAGGGAAAGGATAGGAGGAATTTGGAATCCAAGGAAAGATAGTCAAGGAGGGATTTGAAATCAAAGGAAAGATAGTCAAGAAATAGATAACTCTGCACTTGCAGTTGGAATGTATAACCAAGACTCATGTATTCCAGTTGCAAATCTCTTTACCATTGATTTGCCTTCTGGACGTACTGAGGAGGTTAGAGCCTAAGCTCTGATACCAACCTGTAACGCCCCGATTCCACGGATACGGGGACGTCACTGCAACGTATATACGTAGGTCAGAACTACCCTCCCGTATATACGCTAAGCATCAGTACAAACAAGAATCAGAGTACGGAAGCATATGGTGCTTAATACATTCCAACACATATATACAAATTTCAGAGTTATCACCAGAGGTGATGAATATTACAATAATAATACATCACAGATGTGCGCAAATGCGAGAGTACAAAAGATAAACAATATATATGAACGGTACAAAAGGGAGCTCACATACAAGTATACAAGGAAAAGTACAAGTATGAATAGAAAAGGACACTCACGAGATTAAAAAGGAAAACTCGAGAGACTCACAGAGAGCCTGGAAGGATGAAGCTCTGGATGATCTGCGGGGATCCACGCTACCGCTGCGCTACTCTGATCACACGCTCCCAGCTCCAAGATCTGGACGTGAGAATCCAGGGGAGTCAAATAATACTCCCCAGGCGAGTGTAGAAGCAAAACCAAGTGGTGAAGCAGGGTGAGCACAATAATGCATATATCAAGTGGGAATACTCAGGAGGCAGATAGGATAGAACAGAAATGAATAGATGTGGCATAATAATCATAAAACAGGAAATCCGAATAATAAGCTAAGCACATACAACTCGAGCTACAAGGTGGTCATAACATAATACTCGTAAAACGTGAAATCCGATATAAAGTCCGGGAAAAGCAAATACGGTAAGGCACAGCACAAATTCATAGCTATTTAAGATGTAGGCTTTGGTATGCGTCCCATTCCACATACCTCTACTTACAACTTAAAGAGCCGGTTATTATGACACTTTATTATTACTCGTCTAACCCATATATCTAGGTATGTGTCTCGGTGTATACCCGGTATATATCCCAACTCACATACATCCATATATAAGAAAGTCGAGGTTGTTATTGGAAACAAGCGGGGTATCAACGAACTATGTTTACAGTGGGTCCCGTACATACCCGGGACCACGGCCCAGGATTGTTCCGTTGCATGGAAACGGAAGCCAGCCGCAAGGCTAAACAGGAGGGACTTATGTATGCCCTATAATAACAGGAATAAGGGAGCCAGCTCTCCCCTCGGTCCCCTGGAGGCCCACAGGTCAGACCGGAACATGAGTGCACAATACCTAATGCCACTGTAAACACGAACACATATCGATATCCGCATGTTTCCCCCGACCCAATACAAGTTGGTCCATTTTAAGGTTTAATAGTTTAATTATCACTTTACGGGAATAATCAGGAACAAGGCATGATCAGGAAATCAGGAGTACGTAGTACTATATAGTCAGGTCACTGCATGTAAAGCAGGAATACAATATACAGGTCACTGATCATGATACAGGATAATAAGTCAAGGTCCCGTAAAGATGACAATCACAAGTCAAGTACATCATGCTGGGTATAAAGTGATAGCATGATAGGATGGTGATATTTAGCAATCAATCAAACAAGTCAAGAGATAGATAATAGTCTGGGTAAGTCAGGTCATAACCAGAGGGTCATACCAAATGTTAGCAAGTCAGGTGGTCAGGTGGTATACACTAGATGTCAGGTGATATACATGTGTTAAAAGGAAACATGTAACTGACAGGTCTGAATTATAGCAGGGCAAGTGATAACATATCAGAAACCAAGAATACAACGACCACGAAGGGTCGGCCACGCATGGTATATGATAAAGAAACAAGCATATCAGAAATCAAGAATACAACGACCACGAAGGGTCTGCCACGCATAGCATAAAGCAATAAAAGATATAAAGCATGAAATACAATACATGAAGACTGGAGCAATCAATAAAATAGGAAAACAAGAGGGTAGCGAGTGAGAACACTCGCCTGAGTCACCAATATACCGAAATATCTGAAATCCACGGAAGCTTGGGATGCGCCATAAAACCTGTGATATAAATATGTAGAGTGAAGAGGAGAGAGAAAGAGAGAAGGGAAGATGATGTTTGTCAAGTGACAAGCCAAGAGATACCTATATGTGATGTAAGTCTAGAGGGTAAGGTTCATATTCAAGAAGGAAATCAACTAAGACAGATAGGCAAGGTTAGTCGACTAGGATGGAAGAGTAGTCGACTAATAGTGGAGTTAGTCGACTAACAGTCTGGTATAGTCGACTAGAACTGGGTTCCAGAGAGTTTGGGTTTCAGGTTCAGAAAAGGTTAGTCGGCTAGGGTTATCAAGTCGACTAATAATTAGGCTTAGTCGACTAGAGCCGAGAGTTGGGTTTCTCACAGGAAGAACTAGTCGACTAGGGAATTTTAGTAGTCGACTAGGGGTGTCTAGTCGACTAGGGAAATAGGTAAGTCGACTAGAACTGTGAAATCAGAAAGGTCACGTTTCAGCTAAGGGTCTCTAGTCGACTAGTTTCTAGGTCAAGTCGACTAACAGACTAAAAACAGGGTACAGAACAGATTCTAATGGTGGTTGTGTTTGTTAATCAAATGGCATGATTTGAAGATACATGTATACATGATATGGAAGCATAAGCATACAAGGAAATAGACAAGTCTTGGTGAATAGGAATACTCACATAGATCGGTAATTGGAAGCTCTACATGTTCGGAAGGATCGAGGTTGACAATATCGCCAAATGGATCCACGGCGACACGATCGACGAGGGAAGCTACGGTCCAAATCCAAAGGAGGGTTGTTGTGGTGGTTGTGGTGAAGAGAGAGAAAGTCTAGTGAGAGAAAGTGGGATTTCTAGAGAGAGAAAGTGTAGAGAGAGAAAGTCTAGAGAGAGAGTAGGGTTTTCTTTAGAGGGAGAAAGTGGAAGATGAGAGAGAGAGAGAGAATCAGGAGAGAGAGAGGTGCGGTTGAGAGGGAGAGAGAGAGAGAGAGAGAGCTAGAGTGAGAAAGAGAGGAGAGAGAAAGAGAGAGGAGAGAGAAACAGTGAGAGAGAGAGAGACTTCAGGAGAGAGAAAGAGAGGGAGAGTGTACAGGAAATAGGGGAGAGAGAGAGAACAGGGGGGCTGTTGCCCCCCTTGCTCACGCACAGCGCCCCCCTTTGGGGGCGCTCGGCCTGGCCGCCGGCCAGGCGGCGGCGCGGGCGGCGGCCGGCCGCCGGCAGAAAAAGGAGGGGGCGGCTGCCCCCTCAACAGAAAGAAGGGAGGGGGCTGTGCCCCCTCCAGCAGAGAAAGAGGGGGGCTTTGCCCCCCTCAGCACAGGCACAGGGCCCAGGCGGGCCCCTGGCCGCCCACGGCCGCCGGCGCACTGCCGGCGGCGCCCCAAACTGGGGTGGCGCCGGCCACCCCAAGGAAAGGAGGAGGGGGCTGCTGCCCCCTCAACAGAGTGCACAGGGGGCCGGGAGGCCCCCTGGCCGAGCCCGAGGCCGCCGGCCTCCGCCGGCGGCGGCCTGCCCACGCCGGGGCGCCGGAGAATGGAGGACGTCGGCGGTGATGGTGGGGCCGCGCCGGATCCGGGGAGGAAGAGAAGGGGAAGAAAAGGAAAGGAAAAAAAAAGGGAAAAGGAAAGAAAAGAAAAGAGAGAAGATATGGAGGTGGCCGGAGGTGGTGGTTCTCCTCGCCGGCGACGAGGTGGCCGGAGTCGCCGGCGGTGATGGTGGTTCGGTTGGGTGCGGGTCACCAAATGGAGAAGAAGAAAAAGAAGTGAGAAGAGAAGAAGAAAAGAAAAGAAAAGGAAAAGAGAAAGAAAAAGAAAAGAAGAGAGAGAGTGTGATGGGAGAGGTATTAATGAGGGAGAGGGGAATTAAATGAGGGGGGTGAGGTGGAGTCGGTGGGAAAAGAAGGAAAAGAAAGGAAAAGAAAGAAAGAAAGATTTAGAAAAATAATAATATAATAATAAGGTTGAAAAATCGACTGTCTCCGAAAAATCCCAAAAATACCCGGAGGTAGAAAACGTCATCCTGAGGAATAATATGAAATCGGTTTTCAGAAATAAAATCCCGTTTTCAAATTAAAAATCCGGAAGTCAACCGCCGATACCGGTCTACACCGGGTCGGCTGGATTTGATAAATTCTGAAAAATCTCAGAAAATGTATTAAAGAATAAAATATGATTTTAAGAAGTAAAGTGAAAGCGAAATTCAGAAATTCAATTCCGATTGTAAACTAAAAATCTTGGAATCAGCTACTTACCGACTCCGATGGAATTTTCATAAAATCATAAAATCCTCAGAAAAAGAATGTAGGTAGAAAATATGATTCTAAGTAATAATGTCTAAAGGATCATTTAGAAATTCCAAACCGTTTGAGAATTAAAAATCCAGGAAT
The DNA here is from genome assembly GCA_038442645.1 of Agave tequilana. Classification (NCBI taxonomy): domain Eukaryota; kingdom Viridiplantae; phylum Streptophyta; class Magnoliopsida; order Asparagales; family Asparagaceae; genus Agave; species Agave tequilana. The sequence continues at coordinate 9,512 of JAVJIF010028324.1, read as the reverse complement.
CGGTCAGCGGCACTGGCCGACACCGGTTTTGAAGAAATTCATTTTAATTCCAGAAAAATCTAGAAAATCATAGAAAATATATAATAATGGAAAATAATATTTAAAACTAAAATCGGTCAAATCTAATCACCGGAAAGACCAAATCGAATAATATACTATAATCGAGTTCCTGGTTCGGACTGGGACTGACTCCGAGTCCACGAATCCAAAACCAAGACAAAACAATTATATAAAGAATTCATAATACAAACAATTACAGGAAACAAATCGAAAAAATACGATCGGAAAATCTGAATACGCAACTAAGTACGTATTCCGGGAATGGGGTATTACAATGTTACATTATTATGTCCGACGCCCGCGACTTTCTCAGCAGTTCGATGCGCAGGACGAGCGAGGACCTTCTCAACAGCGTCGAGGAGCTGAGGAGGAGGAGCAAGAGGCTGGACCATCTCAAGTTGCCCCTGGGCGAGGGCGTGAGCGTAGGCGAGGATGAGCACGAGTACCGCATGCATTATCTTATTTGAGTTGGTTTTGATTTGTGGATGTTTTTGATGGATATGATATGAATTTGAACATATTTGGACTTTAATATGTTATATATGTGATATCGTGATATTTGTGATACACATCATGATATTGGTAATACGGGTTGTGATATTATGATTTGGTTGTGTAATAGATGTATTATTGTGATGTTTGGAGAAATAGGGTTGTGATATAGATGTATTCATTATATTATATTGGTAATAATCAGATATGAGTAGGGTCTGCTCTGTGCCATCAGTCACTGGCTTGGTCAGGTTGCCAACCCGGACAAGTCAAACTCAAAAATATTGCTTTCTTTAATACTGGGATTGGTAACCCCCAGTCTAGAAGTAACGCTAAAAATTTATAACTGGGGTCCTACTCCGGTCAAAGAATACTCAACGTCCGACTGGGTTGGCAACCCCGGTCAAGATGTGTTCTCTGATAACACAGCTCACTTTAGCTGGGGTTGCCAACCTCGGCAACCCCAATCTTAAAATTCATGGGAAAAATATAACGTACGATCGGGGTTGGTAACCCCGGCCGAAACCAGCAGTGACACACTGGCGGCCATCACTAACATGGCGCCAACATGGTGCTCAAAGGTCTATTCTTGAAAATATTTCTTGGAGGTTTTAGTTTTGAAATTAATTTAAAAAAAAGGGGTTTTTTGAAAAATTGCCCCGCATGGATTCGGTTTTAGATTTTCAGTTTGGGTTTTTAGCATATATATATATATATATATATATATATATATATATATATATATATATATATATATATATATATATTTATGGTCATTACATGTTTATCATTGTCTAATTCATATTTATCTAGGGAGATTTTGATACAACCACCCATGTTAACTGTAATAGAAAAGAATCATGCGAAAATTTTATTTCATCTGGACTCTCTCTCTTTTTAAAACAACCACGTACGTTCATGTATCAAGCTGAAGCGCTCAGCAACGATGAAAGACGCAAATGTCTTACAGTAACCGCTTCGAAAAAATGGACATGCGAACTGCTGGTATATAGATCGCAGTCCTCATAAAAATGTCTTATTTCTAAGTCTTTATTAGAACTGTGACCATGATCACAATCCTCACAAAAATGTCATATTTCTGAGTATTTATAGACTGCAACTATGATCGTAGTCCTCTTTATTAGACCCCGATGTTGCTCTCCCCTCATCTCTGACCCAGACACACTCTGGCAAAAAAATGAAGAAAAGAAAAAGTTGAAAGAAGAATTCTTTAAAGAAGAAAACAAAAAAGAAAATTTCTAACACAATAATAAAGAAAAGAAAAAAGTTTTGAATAGGTATATCTAAATTTAATTATGGAATAAATATAATAGAAAACTTTGTAAAGGAAAATTTTAAATCATGGAGGAAAAAGAAAAGAAATAATTGAAAAAGATAATCTTGAAATAAAATTTTTAAAAATCATAATATTTTGAAAATTATGAAAAGAAAACAGAAGAAATAATTAGAGAAAAAGTAAAGAATAAATCTTGAAAAAGATGCAAACCAAAGTATAATAGTATTAGAAGAAATAAGAAAGAAATTAGAAAAAAAAACTTTGATAACACAAAATGAATATATAAAGAAAGTATAGAATCTCAAAAAAAAAAGGAAAAAATAAAGAAACAATTAAAAACAAGAAAATAAAAAATTTAGGTAAAAGGTCAAATAATGAATTGGAATAAGATAATTAAATTAGAAACATATAAAAAATAAAATTTTAATAAAAAAAGAGCAATTATACCTCCGGCTAAATCTCAAGCTATACTCTACAACTTAAACAAAATTCAAATATATTAATTCTCCCCTTTTCTATTTGATTTACTCCTAATCTTTTGAAAATATCCAAGTTGAAAACATTGATTTCAGCTGAAATGAAATTCACATTATCGCCTTCAAAATCTTATTTGCAATATTATTCATATCATGAAGGCAAAAAGAAAACTACATCGGATATCCAAAGTTGAAGTCGAATTCTAAATCAAAACAACTCAAATTCACCAAAGAAGAAAATTTTACAAGAAATTTTGAGTAAGAAAGTAAATCTTAAATTCCAAAATTGATTGTCTTACCTTCTGCAAATGTTGAGTGCCTGAAATGATAATTAAGGCATTGATATAAGTAGAGGTTTTGAAATTAGATTAAAATAGAACTCCCAATTTGTTTAGAAATAGTACTTAATGGACTTAAATATGAAAACCCATCAAATTAAAAACCAGCATTAATGGGCCAGAAATAGAGAAGAAAGAGGTGAAATTTCTCTTTTCCTTTTCATTTTCTGAAACGGCGAGTACACTGGGTTATGATACCGATAAAGATTCCGGCCAAGATGAAACATCCTCGACTTTTTCTTTTCGTTTCTGTCTCTGATTCCAATTCAGACTCTGACGGCCGAGAAAGAGAGTAGAAAGAGTTATCCTTCATTTTCGAGCAGAAAGGGGGAGAGAAAATGAGAAATTTGCGAGGGGGGTGAGAGCGTGAGGAAAAGAGATTTTTTTGTAGTCTCCTTTTTTTGAGATCATACAAACTTTTGGTTTAATAAACAGAAATATCTTCTTATATTTACATGCATCATGCACATGATAAGAAAAAAAGTTAAAGGCGTAAGAGGGGGGATGGGGATAAAATTATGCACATGTGTTGATTTATTTGTTTTTAAGAGTAGTTTAGATGTCATTTCGCTCTAAACAACCTAACACGTGTTACTAAAAGAAAATAAATGGACAATGTTACCTTTTTAACTTGAATGATATCTCATCTTTCTCCCCGAAATTTTCATCTCATCTACTTAAACTATTGCTTCTCTTGTAATTAATATAAATAATACTCAATTATTCATCAAACGATCGATCCTGGATATTGGTAGCCAAGACTACTTGCCTCCTGGAGATTTGTAGCATTTTTTCCCAGCTTCTCATCTCTGTCGATAGACCCAAGAATTTAACTCACCCTCAAACCCCAATTCTTACCTCACCAGACATTGTGGAAAGCCGGAAGCAAAAGCTAGCCACGGCCCTCACCTTCTTTGCAACTAAGAAAAAGAGAGGCAATATGATTCCATTTTTCCTTTCCACTTATACAATATATGTGGAATATCAAGAGAAGTCATCTCATGTTTTTAAATACATGTTACTCTCTCTTGAAGTGTCATTTTATTATAATGATAAAATATATTTGTAGTAGACAAGTGGTCTGGAGTTCAAATATTTACTGCATTAGGCTATGACTTATTCAAAAAAAAAAAAATCAATAATTGAATATGAAAACTATAACATTGTAAGAATTTGACATTTAGAATCTTTTAGTATAAAGTTTACTGATTTTGAAAGTGGAGACCTTCCATAGCCCAACCAAATTCTTTTAACAATATATTTGATTATCATTTTAAAGGCATGATGACGGAGGAGGATGTACACAAAAAGAATGGATGTACGAAATAAAATTCTAAATGGCTATTTTATTTATATGTATTTGTGGCATAAATATTTCTTTTGAATCATATCAAGATGATAACTATTTATTTTGCAGATTTTAATTGGTATATGTTGTAACTGTATTTTATAATGCTTATGAAGTAATAAAATTTAGATAGATATATTTAGAATAAATAGCAAAAAAAAAATCTTGTACTATTGACTATGTTGCACTATATCCTTAGAACTAAGTTACTAGCACTAACACTCCCTGAGATGAAAACGACTAATTTTTTTCCTTCCCATTTTGCCTTTTCTCTTGTGTCCCTTCTCATCTTGTTCTGTTCTTGACTCTTCTCTCACCTACTTCTCCAAAACTCACCCCTAAATTATACTTAAGATTACATTTTTTTTCTCTTTTTTCTCCTCCTCTTTCCTACTATACTCTCCCGGTCTCCCCTTTCTCAATCTTCCCTCACCTTTTTTTTCAAAGCTTATCCTAAATTAAACCCAACCCTCCAAATTAAACCTCCATCCCCTTCTCCCTCTCATTTTCTCTCCTCCTCAAAACTTAAACCAATTCAAAACTAATACCTACCTCAACTCTCTTTAAACCAAATTCAAACCGAAAATCTTTGCTTTTCTTTCAAATCCAACCTAATGTCTGTCTCCAAAACCCAAATTCTTGTCAAAGGCAAAATCAAAACACATTCCAAGTTATTGTTGTTACTGTAGTTGTTATTTTTTCAAATTTTCATGGCTACTACTAGAATTTTCTACTGACAATTAAGGGAGAGGGAGAAAGAGAAAAAGAAAGGAAGGGAAAGGTAGAGGGTAAGTAGGGGGCGGATATTCCACCCCAAAATGTGATTAAAGCACCCCATGAATTAAAAGCACTCCAACATCTGATCAAGGCATCCTTCACTCTTCTCATTTACCCCTTTAACTATCAACATCCCTCCTCCATCTCTCTCTCCCCCCCTCTCCCCCCATGGAGAAAATATTTCTCTCCCTCTTCCTCTCTCTCTATTTCTCTTCTCTCATTGTTCCCCACCGCCGTCGACACGCCGCCGTCGACGAACCCACAGTCGTCGTTATATAGGTATTTTTCTAAAATTTTGTTTTTTGAATTTTTCATAAATTCATGAAATTGGGGTTGAATTATTCAATTTGATGAGCTGTATTTCACTTTTAGAGTTAATATCTGTTGTATTTGTAGGTAAAACACAAATTTTTTTGAGTTTATTGATGTAATTTCTAAAAAAATATTCAAAAATGGTCGATGGGTTCACTGTGATTTTTGCATCTGTTCGGTTGAGCGTCGAACGGAGACGAAACCCATTCCACAATATTTATTTTGGGTGATTTTAATCGATAAAAACTAACCTTCTCAGTGTTAGCAAGCTCCGGAGTTGTTAGTTGCTTCTCCATTAATGCCCACGATGAAATGTAAGTTGATTTTAAGTGTGAGATTGGGTAAATTTTTTTAGGGTTTGAAGCTTGGGGAGTGAAGAAGGAAGAAGATGATGGTGCCTTAATCACTTGTAGCAGGGGTGCTTTCATAAGATTGGGGGTGCCTTCATCAATTTTGTTTTATATAATTAAAAATTAAAAGGTATATCAGTCAGTTTATATTAGGGTAAAAAGGTAATTCAAGATTTAGAGTTAAGTAGGGTGTTTTAAACACATTTTGGGGTGAAAATATCTGCTCCTTTGGGGGGGGGGGGGGATACACACCCAACTATGAGACACTGAGAGGGGAGGGCCCAACAAAAGAAAGAAATGAAGAGAGGGGTAAAACAAGGGGGGGGGGGAATGAATATACATATTTAAAATATGATGCACAAATAGATGTATCTAGAAGTGATATTTTGTAAAAGCAAGACACAATTTTAAAGGGGTTTGCTATTATAAAAAAGAGGCGGCTTGTAAATAGGTGGTTTGGTTTAATTCTTTTTACCTGCAAAGTCAGGGTCCACTTTCTATTAGCCAATGCAATCCAAGTTTTAGGCAGGACTCGATGTTATACATGTGTCACTAATTCACTATTCACATGTAAGGAAACTGATAGACTCTCTTGAGGATATTCAGTTTGGTGTTTAGTGGAGCTAAGATGTGAGGCCCACACCAAAAGTGAGGTCGGCCAGTCACGTGACAGCTGCCCACGCACATAAGGTCGGCCACACTCCCTCTCTCATTATATGTAAAGAAATATTTTCTATTTATTACTTTTTAACTGAGTGTTGACTTTCTGTCTCAAATCAAATAATATTCTAATAACACCACATGACTCCTGCTAGTTGATTAATACCATGTGATCACCTTATTATTTGCTTATTGCCTTTTTCTATTTGCAATATCCAATATGGTCATCAAGGGTGAAAACATGTTGGATGCGAACTGGATATAGTATTTACTATATATGCATATGCTTTCAAATATTGGATACAACTATTGATCGAGATACTATTTGGTAAGAAAAATTCATACGTGCATCCACCAAAACAGGATGTCAAATACGGATTGGATATTGAAATAATTTAGATATGGGTTACAAATCAAATATGAGGAAACAAATACACGATGGATATACCACCATTCATCTAAACTAAAAGAACATATAATTCAATGCAAGAGTAAATAACTATAATAAAACTGAGAAAATAGAGAAGAAAGTACTTTTACCAACATTGCTTAGATAAATTGGGGGTACATTGCATGGTTCAGTTAAACATAGTTAACATAATTAAATTTGGTAATTAGTTAAATTATACCAGAAAATTGTATTCCTAAAAGTAAGATTGTTTGGTGAAAGGCTGAACATCATGTTGCATAATATTTCACCAGAGCACATGAAGAAAACTAGCAAATGTATCTCAAAAATGGAAGAAAACACTATTGCAGTTTCAGTTTATAGACACAAACTATGAAAATTTGTTAATACCATTTTCGATGAGAAATACAATTCCAGCTTTGAACACAAAGGCTATAATTAGAATGCCATGGATCAAAAGGCCAAAAATTGTAATCAAAATAAAATCTTCGCCACATATTAGAAGTAGGACGATCCTTACAATGTTATAGCAGTAGACACCAAGAATAAGCTCAAAATAATTATCGAGGGCAATGATGATAGTGAATAGCCGCCTACCACCACCGTGGTTCCAGATAGGTATCACGCCCCGCTTCCCAAAATACGTGAAAACGGAGTCGCGACGAGAGTCGGCGACGTATATACGTGAGAAAAATACCCTACGTATACACGCTAAGCCTAAAGTAACCTGAACAAGTTATAAATCTAAACCATAAAATTAAGGATCACTGCAATAATACATATAATGACTACACATGATCTCAGATAAAAAGGATGGAATAGAAGCTAAGTGTGATACACAGGAATCAAAGAATAATAGCAGAAATAAAAAAAGGTAAGAATACCAGACTAAAAAGAGAGAAGCTCCAGCTTCTCGCGAAGCGTACAATCACACGAACACCTGAACAATATAAGATGTCCAATACCCTGGACATGCGAATCCAGGGTCGTCAGAAGCGACCTAATGAGTGTGTGCATAAAGAGGAAGGTGTTCGTGCATAATAACAATGTAAGCAATAATAATATGATAATGAATAAAAGATAACAAAAATAATCAATATCAAGAACAAAGCTGTGATCGATATATAATGGATATCATGATAAAAGAAAACAAGTAATGTCAAGATATGTAACATATCATATGGCACTAATCTGGTATACAGTCCGGTCATGTGTACAATCATATATCTATCATAGTTATATATACGTACAGTCGGGTGATCAGGTCAGTCACAATACATTAACAGTTTATCATTATTAATTATGTCAGCGAACACCAATTGTCACATGTAATAGACGCATCCCATACTACGCCTATTACACATGTCAATCAGAGTCCTAAGTTATTAAAACTGATCGGTTGGAGATATTGTTTAAATGAATTTTCGTCAGTAATATCATCAAATAAATGTCCGATAATACCTCAACTAAATCAACAAATATGAACAAGGCCAATCTCAAGATCAATTCAAGTCACAATCTAAGACGTACGACAACTAGCCTATAATCAAAAGTAAATAATCCTTAACACATGCAATGTTACTGACAAAACTCAAATGAACTAACTAAATAGGATGATCACTCACCGAGGTCTCATGAAGAAATACAAGGAAGTGATCATATGAAATGATACAGGTACTCATACAAGTAAAATAAAGCATATGTCACATAAAATAAAGCTAGTAGCGTATATATATATCAAATCATTTAACACAAATTCTTATTTAATTGAAGGGGAAAAGAACACTCACCTTAAATCCATCCCAAATCTAGAGAACTGAAATCATAAGACCCCGATAAATCTACATAAATTATTTCAATAGAAATTGTTAGGATCTTTTATTTTATTTTACTTTATTTTATTTTTTTAATCTTGATTAATTAGCTTAAGGATGGGAATATGATCCTCTAAATTACATGAAATTAATAGGTTTAATTTAAATTAATTTCTAATTTTTTTGTTGAATTTTAATAGACTTTAAACTATTAAAATACTTAACGGGTCTAAATTTACCATTAAGGAGAAATGATTTTAAAGTGTGTGATTTGCATTAATTTATATTGGTATTAGACTAAGATTTTTATCTTAGAAAGTAAATTATTGTAGACTATTGTTTAGATTTTTCTCCATTTTTTTGATATTTTTAACTATTTTATTTTAATATGCAAATTCACCTTTCTCTCTTTATCTCTTTCTTTCTTTCTTTCTTTCTTTTTTTAAACCTGCAGCCCAGGCCCAGGCCTAGGCCCATGTCCAGGCCGGGGCTGGACCAGGCCGCCCAGGGTTGGTCTGGAATTCTTTTTTTTTCTTTTTTTAATTTCAAACAGGGCCCAAGGCCCTGTTTTGCAGTGCGGCCCAGCCAGCCTGGCTCTGGCCAGGTCGAGACCAGGACAGGCCCAGTTCGGTCTGGCCTGGCACTACACAGACCACCTAGGTCTGTGCAGCGGTGTTTTTTCATTTTTTTTTAATTTTTTAATTTCTTTGTTAAAAATAATTTGAAATATATATATATATATAGATTAAAATTATAAATTAGTAGATCTTGACATATATTTTAGTTGGATTTTAGATTGGGTTTTGGAGATCGTGGTATAGACATAATTTTTAATAAATAATTCATATCAAATAAATTTTGAGAAAATAAATTACTTACCTGGATTTTGATTTTGCTCAAATCATACAAAAATTTTATTAGCAGATTGTGAAATTGACAATTTATTCTTGTGGTTCTAATTTAATTTATCATTTTCCCAAAAAAACTGAAATTAAATCACAATCTAGATTTACTTACTTAAGTTGTTCCTCCTTACTTACTCCTCAAGCCTTGGACTTCGAAACCCCTTTTCGTTCACTATCCGCTTGAGGAGAAAGGAAAGATGGAAGTGGGGAGAGTTTGGATTAGGTTTTCTCTTGAGGTAGAAGAGAAAGAAAGAGTTTGGTCTTTATATAGGTT
>JAVJIF010028323.1:0-11245 GCA_038442645.1 Agave tequilana | reverse complement strand
CCCCCCCCCCCCCCCCCCCCCCCCCCCCCCCCCCCTCTCCCCCTCCCTCTCCCTCACACACACTCGCACTCTGCCTTTGGTCCCCAATTTATCCTTAATTTAGAATTATGATCATCATTGTTGTTGTCATCGTCGTCATCCCAAAATAAGCCATGTATTTGTGGAGCCCCGATTACTACTTTGGCTTCCTATGACTCCCCCCATTTGCGTTTGTGCTATTTTGTTGACTACCCTTTTTTTTCTTCGTCTTTTTTTTTTTTTTTTGTGTCAATCCATTCGGTGATTACATAATAGACGATTGAGATGGTTCTTGTATTGCTGCTGGCTGTGCTCTTCTTAATAAAAATTATTTGTGATTTGAATTTGTTATCGATCGTTTCATGTTTTTGCTCAAGTGAGGGGACACATCATCGGCATCATGTCGAAAAATATTATAATAGATTTTGTGTTTGGAAATCTGACACGTGTGCGTCTGAGTCTGACTGAGATCACGTCAGTTTTTTTTTTTTTTTTTTTTGTGAGGTAGAGATTACGTCAGTTGATCCTGTCAATGAGGGGAGCCTGCGTCCTTGTGAGGTGGACAGAGGGAGACTACTATTTAAAAGTCAATGTCACCATAATTATTATTATTATTAGTTTGTAACAAAATTAATTAATTAAACAAAAAGAAGAGGATCATTTAATGGGGGGAAGATTAGATCAGAGAGAGAGGAGGAAGAAGGTGAGGATTACAAAGGGTCACATGGTTTTGTTATTAAGGGATTGGATTGGATCTCTACCCGTCAAATTTCGCTGCAAAGGCTGTGTGTTGTTAATCTCCTCTCTCTTCTCTTCAGACCACTCAACTCATGAACTCATTTGTGGTATGGGGACTTTTTTGGCCATCTAACAAGGAAAAAAAGATAAACTGAAGGCCTTAAACCCAGGGACAACTAGTTTGGGACAAGCCCAATTAAGAAAGCGAATGGGATAAAATCTTGAAGAGAGCTACCAGAGACAGATGATATATCTTGTAACAAAGAGATCACAGATTCAAAATATAAGAGATACTGCCAGAAAAAGTACTAGTAATCAAGAGATTGAAAATCTTGATTATGCGGCAGTTAACAAGAGATCATTGGTGCTACTAAAACTTATGAGGGTGGCAATCTCCATAAGAGTTGCCCGCCTTGACAAAAAAAGTTGGGATGTAGGGTTTTGCCTGGTTAGTTTCAAATTATGATTTAATCTTATCTTAGGTTAAAATTATAGAAATATACTTGGGAGTTTTAATAATTCTAAAGAAAATAGAATAGATCACAATCTAGCATAAGCAAGACTTCGAACCCTTTGTATGGTGGGAAAAGATTTCATAGCCTTTGTTCGTGATGCTCATATGTGTATATTTATATTGGATTAGACCACAAGTAATTTGTATCGGACCTACAATTGCAAGTATAGTAGCGTGCGTTGCAGTTGCAGCAATAACAGTCGTCGTCTTTTTTCATTATTTGTTTTATTGTCGTTTCAAGAGGTTTTAGATCTCCTTCCGTTTTTAATTTGAAATTCCTTGCAAACCTTTGAACTTTTCACATTTTCAACCATTCATTAGGGAGAATTCTGTGAGTGTAGGTGATGTGGCCCTACACATACCTTACGACTAGCATTTGGACTTATAAACTATGTTGTTGTAAGTTATTTTGTTGCAATTAGACCTACTTTGCAACATCAAATGCAACTACAAATGCAATGCAATATGCACAATTAGAGGAAACAAGCATTCAAGTGAACTTTTTTGCAACCTTGATCGGCAATTACAAGTCCAATTGCAGCAAAAAGCATGATATAAGTGTCATCCTTGCATGATTCATCACAAGGTTTGAATTCAAATAAGCTATTCATCATCATCATCATCATCATCATCATCATCATCATCAACAACAACAACAACAATAAAGTAATGGTGTTACATTTAACAAATGAGGCAATTGCTAAAGAATCCTACTCTAATTGGTCAAAATTTAAAAAAGGGCTCCTTTTTTTCTGCTCGAACACACATAAACAACCTTGCACACCCCAATGTTGAGTCTAGAAGTGGACCAAACCACCAAAAAAAGCGAATGGACGCTCCCTGATCAGAACTGACTGAGCACAAAGAGGAGAGACATCTTTCGGGTTAGGAGTAACGGTGTTGTGCCGGCCTAAGACTCTCGGGCGTGAGAATCAGTAGGTGAAAAAAAAAGGGGACGATACAGGAAAACTGCTGGTGTGTTTGGTGGATGATTGAGCTCAACCTGTGCACAAAAATACAAACGTTTAGAAATAAAAAATAGAAGTGCAAGATACTCAATACTACCACAATAGCAAGTGGTTATGCGGGTCGTGATCCACAAAAAGGGACAGGCGATGAAAGCGTGTTGTAAATCTCTTTTGAGTTCACTAAAAATGGTTAAAAGTCTTCTTTAGCTCTTTATAAGTTTCTTTTGAGTTCACTAAAAATGGTTAAAAGTCTTCTTTAGCTCTTTAGAAAGAAAAGATAAATAAAATTATGTTAATTTAGAGAAAGTAGTAGATTATAGAAGATGATGATTTTAGACAATGGAAAATAAGGTTTTACAAAGAAATAGAAAAGGCAAATAAAAGAGGGTTGGTGATTTGTGGTGATCTAAACTAAATGATTAAAAAAAAGAAGAAAAATTCTAAAAGTACTTACTTACCTCTATCAGTTGATGACTTACCTTCAATTCTTGGCAAAAACTTATCTCATCTTGAAGGCGAGCAAAGCATGACAAATGTGATCCTTCTCGTTCTCAGACTTAAACTATGAATTCAAAAGCAAGCAAAAAGTAAATAGAAATGGCTATCTATCACCATAAGCCATCAAGAGCACTTGTAATGACAAAGCATGTTCGATGCTATAAGTTTCATTTAGAATATCATCAAAAACAGGTAGAAGAAGAGTAAGAGAAGAAGAAGAACATAAAAATGTAACTTTAATTCGAATCAAATAATAATGAAAGAAAAGATTTACTTACACCGGTGTCATTCTCAGTATAAGCTTCACTCTCATTCCTCCATAAAACTCTCTTCTCCTTTCAGTTACATAAAAGAAAACTAAAAATCCCAAGTTACAGACTATAGAATAGCCTAATCTGCACTCTCTGCTGAATCATTCTCTCTGGCCTCAAAATTTGCAGGTATTTATAGCAAACACATACGAGGGGAGCATATCTCAACTAAAATGTAGCGGATCCACAAGAAATGCGACGGATCCGCAGCATTTTGTGACCAGATGGCCGAATCTGGGGAGTGCAGGTCCTTGATTTGATATTTCATCTGTTTATCTATCTGGTTTCTCGATTTGAGTAATAGATTTGATGATATCATAGTGATCTTCAGCTAATCGAAATGGATTCATAAAAATTTGAATTTAACCGGTTTTCATTTGGTGTTATCTTTCTGATTTATTCTGATCTTCAGCTAAACATTTGGTCCCATTCTTGATTTTGATTTAATCTGAATTTCAGCAGGCTTTTAGACTCGTTTTCTCTCCTTTTTCATTTAGTAAAGGCCATGCAAATAATTAGACAAAAAGATAATTAAATAGCAGAGTTTATTAAACAAAATAATATGGGAATGTGATGATAAATATGCAATATTAGCGACCGATCAGTGGACTAGCTCAAAAAAAATTGCTAGTGTGGTGAAATGGACTAGCATAGAGAAATTGCTAGTGTGGTGTGATGGACTAGTACAGAAAAACTGCTAATGTGTAATGGTGGACTAGAATAGAAAAAATTTTAGTGTAGCGGGGTGTGTGGTCTGAGAGTTAGGGAAGGACCTCCTTCCCCTTGGAGAAGAATGATAATAAATACCTGACATGGATGCTCGTGTGGAGGCAGAATTGATGAACTGTGATAACTAATCGATCTGCACATGCTGGATTTATTGTAACGATTGTGATCACCGGCGCTGGTTGGTTGGGAATGCATGCCGTGAAATTTGTCACTATCCATAACTACCCGTGCTAATAGGGATGTTACACGTTGTGAACGTAGGGAAGGATGAAACTGCATATATGTTGGCAGAGATCAAGGATGATCTGTTGTTTGGAGCTTTCAAGTTCGGAACTGAAACCTTCGGGTCAGGGAGGGTCTCAGAGTGGAGAAGACCCAGAGAAGTGAGGATTTCAGAGTGGCAAAGGTTTCGAAGTGACGGAATGTGGTTCTGGATTTGAAAATGTCTTTAGGATGAAGGGTAACCACGGATTGGCTGGATTAGGAATGTCAAGTGGGTCGGGCAAACCCGGCAACCCATACGGGCACGACCGCGTTAGCCAGGGTCCGGCTTTCCCTGGGCCGGACTCGGGTCCGGTCTCGGGTCCGGTTATGGCGGCCCACGTCCCGGGCGAGCCGTGCTAGGCCCGTGCCCGGGCCTGGCACATGCCGCTTGGACCGCCCCTCCGCCACCACCAACCCCTCCGTCGTCCCCCACCACCACCCTCCGCCGCCCAGGCCTAAGAAATAAAATGTAACTTTTTCTTGTAAATCTCCAAGTTCAAATTTGTGACCTCAACCCAACTATACGAACGTGATGACCACTATCCCACATAACATTGGTGTCGAAAGAAGAGACAAATATATTTAATAGTTATTAAAAAAATTTTAAATTTACGGGTCGACCCGGGTTCGGCGTCGGTCCCGGTCACCCGGCTCGCGTGCCGAAGCCGGGTTCCATAAATGGAACCCTGTGTTGGCCCAAGGTTACAATCACCCATGATTAGTGTATTTTGATGATTACAAAACATATTAGTTATTTGTACTAATAACATTGTTGTTTAAGTGTGTTTCAGATTTCTATTCATTCTAGAAGTCTTCTCTCACAAATATAAGGATTTGGACTCAAGTCAACTCCAATTGGGCTCAAGGAACAAGTATTGAAGATCATATGAAGAAGCCAATTGAAGATCTTGAAGTCTTAGAATCATTGTAAGAAATAGAATGTTAAAGTTTGAGTATATGAAATTTGGCTCTAGGATTTGCACACACATTTGTTTCATATATTTCCTATGTTTTGAAGATGGTTATTTCTAAGTTTTATGCCTTAGTTTATATATACATGTACCAAAAGTTTTATATCTTGAAAATCTTGTATATAACATGTGTATAAACTATTTTCTGCATAATACTTAGCTATATGTATTTTTAAAATTTTTCTCAAAATTTTTCTAACTCAAAAACCAGTCCAGTTTTTCTGTTTCAGGCAACTTCGGTCGACCGGCCCGGTCGACCGGCGATGTGTCTGGACATGCACTGTTTGTGCATGTCTGTCGGTCGACCGCACCGGTCGACCGATGGAGAGCAAATTGCTCACGGGTTTTTTCGGTCGACCGGACCGGTCGACCGGAAGAAGGAAACTGTGTTTCCTCTTTTGGGACGGTCGACCGGACCGGTCGACCTGGAGCCAACGGCTCTCTGCAGCTGGGCTGGCGGTCGACCGGACCGGTCGACCGCCAGGCCTGCAAAATCCCAACGGCTCTTTCCTCTTTTGTGCAATTCTGAAATCTGTTTTTTATCTGATTTCTTGGCAGACTTTTTCAGTGTTTTTCAGGTCTTTTTCAGAGAAAATAAGACCAAAAGAAATTGTTTTTAACCTATTTTTAACCCTATAAATAGAGGAGAAGTCTCTCTTGCATATTACTTAGAAAAATCCTCAAGTTTGTATTGTTTTCAAAAGAGAAAAGAAAAGAGTTTAAAGCTTTCATTCCAATTCTTTTTGAGCTTGTTTTTCAGTTGTGTTTGATTACTAATATCACTCTACAACTGAAGTTTTTCTCACCACACTTCATAGAGCCAAAAATTCAATACTCATTCTATAGTGAAGTTGTAATTGAAGTGAGAGTGTTTGTAAAAGAGTTTGAGAAAGAGTGTAGTGATCTTGTTGTGATCACTTTGTTCTTGTAATCCTTTCCTTGTGGAGCAACCTCTTCGGTAGAGGTCCTTTGTACTCGGTGGAGCTCGGTGCTCGGTCTTCGGTAGACCAAATTGTAAAGGCGTCCTCGGTGGATAGTGGAAACCCTTCACGGAGGTGAAGGCGGGGAGTAGAGCGGTGGCTCGAACCTCGAAACAAATCACTTTGTTTGCGATTGCTTTTGCGTCTAATTCTTGCTTTACTTTCAATAGCTCCTTATTGCTTTCTATTGCATATTTGTGATATTGTTTAATTTTCTTGTGCTACTATTTGATTGCTTGTAATTCTTGCCATATATCATTGTGTTTGCATCATTCTTCATATCATCCATTTCATACTTGTGTGTGCCAATCCCGTACTCATCCAACAAGAGCTTCACATAGCGCCTCAACCCATATCAAGGGGAATCAAGAGGAGTTTAGTCCAGAGCCTCGCAAGAGGAATTCGGCTACACTTATTGAATTGTACTAAGTTGAGCCTCACTTGTTTTAGGTTACGCATTTAGAGAGTTAAAATTTTTAAGATTAGCAATCACACCTATTCACCCCCCCTCTAGGTGTTTTTCACCCTGGCCCGGGCCGGGCCGGGCCGTGTTGCCAGGTTGGCGGGTTCGACCCGGCCCGCCTGCTGGCCAACCATGTGGGTCGTGCCGGCTTGGCACGGCCCAGTTGACACCCCTAGGCTGGATGTGGCAGAGGCTTCGGAATGTGTTCTAAGAGTTTCGTATGTCTTAGGGAAACTCCTCGGTAGTTTAGATACGAGGCATCATCCTTATGCGGGTCAAATTTTGACTACTACAAAAGCCATTTTCCAACATTCTATTCTATTTTACAACAAGAAATGTGCATTACAATGCATGCATGTGCCCCCACACCACATGTCTCCGTGCCCCTGCCTTTGTATCTAAAGTCATGATCATGAAATCCTACATCTTAATAAGAAACCAAACATATATACACTATGACCAATGATTTGCACGTGTGACAAATATCTCTCTCTACCTACAAAACCCTAATTCAATTATTCTGCTAATAATCTAATCTAGTATTAATGCATTAGGGTTTGCGTTGGACAAAGTTGACCAAGGCATAAGAATTCTCTCTCATGCATATGTGATCATTCACCACCACATCTCACATACCAACGCATTATTGAAAGAAGCCAGGTAAAGAGCCGTGCGCCCCCGTCCCCCGGTCCCCCCCCCCCCCCCCCCCCCTCCTGGCGGGGGTGGGGGGGGGTGGGGTGGGTGGGGGGGGGCGGGGGGGCGGGGGGGGGCGGGGGCGGGCGCGCGCGCATGCAAAAAACATTTGCTTTGCACACAACACCAAAGACCAAGGTCACGATCTCCTTTTCTCTCAATCTCTCTTGGATTTCAAAATCAATTTGGGAGAGATGGAAATATGCAATCCAACAGAGTATCCACGTACAACTAAATCCAACATAGGGTCTCTCTCTCTCTCTCTCTCTCTCTCCTCTCTCTCTCTCTCTCTCTCTGTGTGTGTGAGTGCCTTGAGAAAAAGGCCAACAACAATGGGAGCTAGCTTCTCTCTTGTATTGTTGTTTGTGTGTGGAGTAATAAATGTAAGGGTAGGTGCCCTAGCATCTCACACAGATGCCCTCATGGGGATCAAAGAGAGGCGGTCAGTTGGCCAGTTGCTAGATGTTGTCGGGCACTAGTTCGATTTGGCTTTGGTACAGATCCTTGCAACGCCAGTGCTTTATAGCCTTTTAACCATTTATGTCACATAGGATCTGTCAAGCCCTTGTTTGCTTGCTTGCTATGGGCATTGAGCCAGCTTGAGACTTGAGTGCTGGGTGGGTCCGAGCCTGGTTGGCTTTGGGTGGCAATCAGGTTACATCAAGTGTGTTTGTGTGTGTGTGGTCTCACATCCGAGCCAGATTTGGTATCAAAACCCACACACTTTGGTTTTGATTTGAGTGATGAATAGCACAATATTGGTCTCCAAATTGAGTTGTGTCTGTAATGGGGTGTGCTTTTAAACTTTCGATTACGGAGATGTACCACGGCTTGAGAGGAAGTGATTCCAGAGTGTATATGTCGAGTGAAACGAGAGGCCGGTCGCTATTTACACAATGATAATAACAAGAGCGTGAGGTTAGATTACGAGAGAATCTCAAATTTAAGATCGTAGGCGAACAAACAAAAAAGTGAAGACACTGCTTGCCATAGATATTGTGTTGATGTAGTACTAGCACATAATTATAACCAACCAAACTGCCACTTTGGCTCGAAGTAGAGCATGGCAAACACAAGGCACACATGAAGTGCACAAAGTATCCGTGAAAACTCTTACCAACGTGAAAGACATATGGGAATGTTGAAGAGAACACAATAACAGTGATAAAAGAGACACTTTTAGGTCTTGGCGTATGTTTGTGCTTGATTGAGTAATATGCTGGTTAATTTGCTTGCATGTATGATATACCTATGGTTTGAGTTTAGATGGTGATTGATCAGGCAAGATTCCTCAAATCTCACTCTCATACTATATAAAAAACTTAAAAACATGTGTTACAAATTCTCGCTATTTATCATTAAGATCTTTCTCACATGTACTTTCAAATCTTTCATAATTTTAAAAATACTTCTTAAATCTTCATTATCAAATTCTTTCAAATTTTCAAAATTACTCCCCAAAACTACATAATATCATATTTACTCCCCAAATTCTTTCATATTTTCAAAATTATCTCCCAATTATCTTTTATGAAATATGAAATTTCAAAAATACCCTCACCCTCAGTTTTACATCCCTCTCCTCCTCTGGATCTCCTCCTCCTCCTCCGCCACCTCAGAAAGAGAGAGGGGAGAGGGAGAGAGAGGAACAAAGAGAGGAAGAGAAAATGAGAGAGAGAGAGAGAGAGAGAGAGAGAGTGTCTGCGCGCGCGCGCGTGGGGGTATTGGAATAATTTTGATTGTTGGGGGGTAATTTTAAAATTTTGAAAGAATTTAGAAAGTAATTATGATATTATGAAGATTTGGAAAGTAATTTTTAAATTATGAAAGATTTGGAGAGTACATATGAGAAAGATTCTTATTATTATAGAAAATTATGTATTATATAAAAGATAATTGTGCATATAGAATAATGTCCAACTGCTTATTATAATGTGTTATATAATATACAGAATTGTGGAATAAAAGATAGAAAGTTGTGTGTAGAAAGATAACTCTTTACAAATAAAAGGATAAAATAACCATGTATAATACTCTCCCAGAAAGAAATTCACATAACAGAATCTACTATGGTAAGTACTTAATTTTCTAAAAAATCTTGCATTATTTTCTGAAAATATCACCCTTGTTTCACCTAGAATTTGAGAGTGAGTCAGCACATGCATGTCACGTTACATACAAGGAGAAGCAATGGCATTAGCCTTTTGCCTACTCCATTTATTATGTGGAAATGGGACCTTGAGATCATGTTTGGCTTCCAATTGCATTGGGTGGCTTCACCTGAGTGGGTGAGGCCCAGCCTTGGTTGGCTTTGGATGGTAATAGCAACAATCAGGCTAGGGTTTTGATTTAACTTCTTGTCAGTCCTCATTTACAACTGATCAAAGTTGCAAAACATTGGCACCATTGACTGGTCGAAATATACTGGTTTACTTCAAATGATTACCATTGAGCATCATGCCATTTATCTAAGAAATGTACCATAATCCTAAGCTTTTGTGGTCACACAAAAGGTAATGAGAAAGAGTCGGCAGAGTGACATGTTACATTACAATTTCATCACCATTTTAATTCAACCCAGCCGGCAACAAAAACAACAACCTTTCATGGTTCAAATCGGCCGGATTAACCCCCTAACCAGAGGCTAAAAACAACTGATTTATGCTAACTCAGAAATAATCAAATGCAAACTGGTATTGAGATTGCAGCAATATATAATATGAATACTCTTTGTGAAAGTAATTTGCGTGTAAAACGCAATATCCAGCCTTGTCAGAAAATACACTTTGAAGCCACAAATTGGACATGGGCGAAAAAAAGGTTTTGCACAAGTTCAGTAACCATAAACTCAACGGATAGTTTCAGGGTTTGCTTCCTGAGATTCACCATTAGTACAGAGGATCCACAGCTTAACTGCAAGTCTCACCATTAATCAATATGTTCAATATACGCTGAGTTGAGATCACATTTTGATTAGCGAAAGGAAGAAACAATTAACATGAATTCAAATTAACCCAGAACCGCACTGATCAAAGCATATGCCAAGAGATGTTCAAACATAATCACCCCAAAAGCACAGGAACATGAGTCCTTCAAAATGATCAAACAACAACAATCTAATAATAACAATCTATCAATCACCTAATAGCAGTAAGTACTTCAGAAATTAAATTATGCAGGTTTTAGCAAATCTCTCTCTGACTCAGCCTAAGGCATAATGTATCACGATCGTAGAACTGTATAAGTTTTTCCAGGTGACCTGAATGGATTATGCTCATTGCTTTGAAATTTGAAGAGAGCAAATTTGAGGGTTGTTGCTCACCTGAATGCTTCAACCATTTGGATGATAAGAACACAATGGAGAATCCAATGCATTAGAACTCTGCGTGAACATGAACCAGCCACGAGGATCCTACTTACAACATGTGTAAATCTTTGATAAGTTTCAGTAACCCATTTTTGAGGGGGAATTGAACAAATATAGCCCCCTTCATCAATTTTAGTTCAGATACACTTGTACACAGAGTATAAAAATTACAATGGGGTAAGTAATTCTTCCTTGACAAAGGTCAAATATCAAGCTTGTCTTCATCCAGAGGACAGATCCCACTTGAAATATGAGCTAAATCTGTCAGTCACCAAAATTAACTTGCATCTATATTCAGAGCATCATCAACGGCGATAGAGCTTCAACCACGCTTCACTGGCCTCTGCACGTAGGACTTGTTTGGATCTTCTGTTTTGAGCTTTGGTGGTTTGGTCTCTCCTTTTTTGACCTGCAAAATCAAAAGCAGAAGACACATAATAATTACCCGACTCTGTTCATTGGCAAAATTTAAACCGAAATTGGAAAGGCTTCAATTTCCCTCACCTTCTTCCCGCCTTTCATAAAATCTCTCCAACTGGAAACCTACAGTCACAACAAATTCAGGATTATTGGAAGGTTATACATTTTGGCCTACAGTTTCATCTGAAGATGAGTAACAAATTAAAAAGTAAGAAACTAAATCCTTGATCAACTAAAGAGAATCGCACCAGTCAATTGACCAAGCAAAGCTTTTACTGAATTAGAGGACTACAAGATACCATTTCAAATTA